>JANTQG010000004.1:383100-530721 GCA_032988185.1 Onygenales sp. PD_12 | reverse complement strand
ATCAAGAAAAAATAATAATAATAATAGGATATTTTTACTTTTTATTATTTAATATGGAATACTAATATTAAATTTATTATAATTTTGAAATCAGGCATTTTTAGCAATTTTATTTAATTTATTATAGAATGTTTAAAAAATAACTTAATGATTTTCCAGGCTGTCTACTAGAAAATATATATATCTACTAGGAAATATTTTAAAAATAAAAAAGTCATTAAAAATATATAAAATAATACTCTTTTTATAAATTTTATAATTTAATATTAAAATTTCATATTAAATTACATATAATCTTTAAACTAGAATTTTTTATATATTTTATTAAATTTTTTATAATTCATTAAAAAATAAATTACTTATATTACAAGATTTTACCAGTTCTTTACCATAAACCAGATTTTTTACGATTAAAATCACATGACCAGAGACTAGTCCCAAAAGGGAATAATGGCTTGGCAGGGATTAATCATCAATATAATGCCAAGGCACTAGTCCATTTTAGGACATACTAGGCCTATTTAGGACTAGTGGCTTGGCATCACACCAGTATCACCCTGATTACTAACCACCACACCTTAATTGGTGCGTGCAGTTCTGCCGTGCATTTTGGTAAAAAAACATGCCGGACATTTGTCGCTATGGACCGCCGTACTCGGCTATTTTTAACTTTTAGTTTACTTTCAAGTTTCAACTCAGTATTCATTTTCTAATATTTCTCTAACAACCAGTGGAATCTTCAAATCATGTATTCAGTACCACACACTGCCCTGTGATCTATACAATCAATTAATATGATAAGAACTCACAGCTTTCTAAGACCCGTCTGCTCTTTTCCAGAAGGTCTTGTCCATTTGGGCTGTGCAGACTTGGGAACTTCCTCAGACATTTCCCCCCAAATAACAAAAAAGAAAATGTATGTACATACCTCTTGGCAGTCCAGAGAGTGGAATTTAGCCTGCTACTCTACTTTCCAAGACAAATGGATTATGATATCACTCCTAACACCCCATAGTTGATCCAAGCATGCCTGAACAGAAACTATCCACTTTCGCCCGCCCCTGAACCCACCACCCCCTTTAACGCCGTAGCCCCCCTATCTACCTCCCCTCCTCAAGTTGCCTTCTCCCCCTCCCCATCGCCATCGCCATCGCCATCGCCATCCTCCAACTCCCCAACCTTCCCCACCGCCGTCCCAACATTAAGATCCGTCTCCCGATGCAGATCCAAACTCTCCTTATTAAAGAAATTCACATAGATCGGGAACGCCCAGGCGATCACAAACCCCATCATGGGAATCGCCATGGCGATATGGGCACTATTGCGCTTATCGATGACAGCGCCCGTCATGGGTGGGAACACGGTTCCGCCCGAGATCGCGGCGACGAGGACGGCGCCGCCGCGTTTGGTGTGCCGGCCTAGGCCGCGGAGGGCGAGGGTGAATATTGTTGCGAAGCAGCACTGTTTTAGGGGGAAAAAAAAGGGGGGGGGGGGTTGTTAGTTGGGTTTTATTAGTGTATTCGGGGTTATTTTTATCGAAGGGGGGAAGACGGAGTAACTAGGGCTTTTGTGCATAAAAAGGAGGTGACGGGGATGGATGACTTACAGATTCAAAGCAGAACACTAGGAGTAGCATGGCGATGGAAGTAGTTCCCCTCGTGTTCATCGCAGCTACGGAGAACACGAAGCAGAGAAAAAGATATGCGCCGAGCATATATCTCGGTTTAAATGGTTTGAGCATCATCAAGCCGCTCGCGATGAATCGGTTGACTGCATAAACCCCCTGACCCACGGCCAAAAGGTCCGCTGCAGATGTCAAAATCGGTCAGTCAAATCATCACGACCAGAGTAGACTGGGGGTCGATCCAATACCAGTCCCTTTTAATGTACTGACACAGAGAAAAGAATACTTACAAGCCTGAGCCTGCGTCCTCCCCGCCTCCTTTGCAAAATTAATAAAGTACCCCGCGATAGCAACCTGCGCACCAACGTAACAAAACTGGCTAAGAAAGCCGAAAAACAGATTATACTGCTTCTTAAACGGGCCCGGGTCAACCGTGGTCTCGGATATCTGTCCTTCTAGGGCGGTCATATCTGCGTCTGTAATCTCGGGCATCGGCGCGAGGAAAAAGAGGATAATTAGGAGGAAGTCGAAGCCGCCGACGCTGAGATATACCCATTGTACGTTCCGGAGACTCGCGTCGTTGTCGAGAGTGTGGGCGAAGAAGACGCGGGAGGCCAGTAGAGGGGCCACGCATGAGCCTACGGCTTGGACGCCTTGGGCTAGGTTTCTAGATTATCAAAATATATCTGAGATTAGCAATGTCACCGGGAGATGGGTACATGTTAGATGACAATTCTAACGTGGTATTTCACAGTGTGAATACTTACAGGCGAATCTCACTGTATCTCGGCGGTCCGCATATCGAAAGGAACCTAAAAAGTGTGAAAAGAGTTGCCCCCATATCGATCCCATTAGGTACCGGAATGAGAAGGGAGAGGTATTACATACGGATTAGCGGCAGTTTCCAGGGTTGACAGACCGGCCCCAACCACGAACATACTCCCACAAAAGCCCCCGAATGACTTCTTAACCACGCAAGGCCAGAAAAGAAGACAGCCGATTGCCAGAGTCGCCAGCCCTACAGTAAGGATTCAGTTGTTGGCACTGTATAAACATATAAGGATCCCCCTACCGGACATAAACGTAACCCGAAACCCAAATCTTTTCAGAATCCATCCAGAGATTGTTAGGGGGCAAACGAAATAAGCTCCAAAATAGGCCGCTTGCAGACCAGACGATTTGCTGGGTGTGATGCCTAGCGAGGTCTGGAAATGGGAGTTGAGGACATCCAGCAATCCATATGCAAATCCCCAAAGGAAGAAGAGAATCGTGACTAGGATAGTATTTGAAGTTAGTGGGGAGTTTAGAAGTAATACAAAGAGCTCAATAAATATCAATAAAGATGATAAAAAGGAAGTGAATATCCTGTCCAGTCTCTTCCTTTCCTACCAGCCCGACTTCTCCTTCTGTGATATGGAAGAAAACGCTGAAGCGTCTTGAAAACGTACCGAGCAAGTTTGGGATCAACGACTGCCGGAGCGTCAGGTTAATAGCACTCGTCACCACATCATCCTCGACCGTGATCTTCCGTTGATATAGTCCCATGCTGGACAATGCCACACTTAAAACTCCACGAAAGCTCACCCAAAATATGTATGTAGGTGAGCCCGAGAATTAAAAAGGGCTTCTTCACCCTAAATAATCAACGATCCTGGAAACTTCAAAGAAGAGCAATGAAACAAAAAGAACTTCGAGCTCCTGCTACAGCAGGATGGGTCGGAAGAACAGTTGCCCATGAAAGGAACGGGGACAAGAAAAAGGTGATTGTTTGTTTTTTTGCGGCCTCCGAGAGAAATTCTAGGTTAATATAGCTAGATAGATACCTTATGACCGGACGAAATGTGATCCGTGCAACCGTTTATCCCCCAGCCTGAAAAAAAGGTTGTTAATCCCCATATTTGTCTGGGGTACATAAAACCCCAGCAAGGGCATCCGTGCCCTCTCCCAGGCGGTGGGGCTACGAGGGTGAATCCTTTGGCTCGGGTACGGGTTAATGGGGACCGAGCAGAAGGATCAAAAATCTCCTCGCGGTTGGTTGGAGGGGTGGTTAACTATGGTTTTGGAAGTCCAAAGTATTTTGGCGCCGGTTTCTTGTTCTCGCTGCGTGGATGCGGAGGAATTAGACATAAGTTAATCCCATGTTGCTGTTAACATGCACTTTGACCATTTAAGGAAGCCAATGGGTGAGTGAGCCTAGGTGGTAAGTTAGTTATGATTTGCATAAATAGTGTTGTTCCTCTGCAGCTTTTCAGCTGAATCCTGGTCTGTTTTTTTAAGCTGATATTAGCCTGTGGGGGAGGGAAAAAGGTTGGGGTTGGATTGTTGCAGCCCAACAGTAGTTATCGAGCTAAAATAGTAGTTAACTGGTGGTCTCTGTTGGTTAAATAACTAAACTAGCTCTCAGAGCTCAAGGTATTCTTTTCTTGGGCTGCTGTTGATGAGAAACTTGCTGCTGCATTTTGCGATGGATTGTTTTCGTCGTAGAAAGCAGATAGGGATAAAACAAAGTATGCTAACTATGTTTAGGAGAGCCCTCCAATAATAACCAACCCAGCAAGCTGTTGAATGTCTGGTTAGCTAACTACCAGATCTCACTGAGAGCCTCGAAGCCAGCGTCGTCATGTTGCTGCTGTGCCAGATACCATAGTATTCAATCATCAAGCTTCTCACCTGTCCACATTATTGTCCTCTGATCCACGGTTCCAGAGATGCGTACTCGCATGCGCTTCGACGACGTCGCCTGGGAACAGAGCGAGGCGATCCAAGATGCCTGGGTGCACGAATTGTTCAACGAAGACACTCTGATGGCCAAAGCCTATTGAGCTATGTGACCCCAAAGCCGGGTCATTCAATGTGTCCTTCCGAATGAAGTTCGAGGACGGCGGTTCTGTGCTGATCCGATTTCCCAAACCCGGCGCCACGATGTTTCCTGAAGAGAAGGTGCGCAACGAAGTCGCCATGATCAGGTATATCCAAGAACATACGACCATCCCCGTGCCCTTTGTCCTGCACTGGGGTACCAAGGAGGAAAACCGCCTCGGCCTCGGTCCATTTATTATCATGGAATATATCGAGCATGCAATGGACTTGAGTGACGCCCTGAACACCCCTGGCTTCGCAATTGCCGACCGTCCGATTCTCAATCCAAACATCGATGAAGCCAAGCTGGAAGTGCTATACGGACAGTTTGCGGACGTTCTGCTCCAGTTGTCCACGCTCGAGCTGCCGAGGATAGGCTCGTTGGCTCAGATTGACGACTTCACCTGGGAAGTGGCTCAACGACCACTATCCTATAACGCGAACGAACTCGTCCGTCTGGGGGCTCTGCCACGCTCAAAGCTGCCGAGGACGAAGGAAACCTTCCAATCAGCCTCATCCTACTTTACCGCGCTGGCAGATCTCCACCTCGATCACCTCACACACCAACGGAACGACGCCGTCGATTCCGCAGACGACTGCCGCCGGAGATATGTTGCCAGGGTACTGTTCCGCAAGCTCGCCAGGGAATGCCAATTCACAACAACAGCTTCATCCACGAATAATCTCGGCCCATTTAAGATCTGGTGTGACGATCTCCGGCCCTCCAACGTCTTACTCAACGAACAACTCCAAATCGTCGGAGTTGTAGACTGGGAATTCACCTACGCTGCGCCAGCGGAATTCTCCCACGCGCCACCGTGGTGGCTACTCCTTGAACAGCCAGAATACTGGCCTAATGGGATGGAAGCGTGGACGGAAGTGTACGAATCGCGCCTTCGGACGTTCTTGAAGGTGCTGCGCGAACGGGAGGATGTGGCCATCAGCCACAGCAGACTAAGAGACGAACAGAGGCTATCCGCCCCAATGCGACAGAGCTGGGACAGCGGGGACTTTTGGGTTTGCTATGCGGCGACGAAGAACTTTGCCTTCGATGCTGTGTTTTGGAAGGAGATTGATGGTCGGTTTTTTGGAACTGGGACGTATGATACTAGTAGCGCTGAAGATGAGCGTTGGAAAGAACGGATAGATCTCCTTAGCGAAGATGAGAGAGCAGATATGGAGAAGGTAGTTGGGAAGAAGCTGGAAGAGATGAAGACAAGGGTTTTAGCATGGGAACCTGAAGAACTTAGGTCTTGATGTAGGTTCGTTGAAGTCAAATGGGTCGGCCCCCTTAGGAAAGCTTCGCAACTTGAACTTTATACAAGCCCTACTTCTCTACTAAATACTCCTATCACCATTTCCTTCACCGCCCTAACATCTCAATTACCCCTATCATTCATTCCCCCCTTTCCTCTATTCGAATACACTATTTCTACCATCTCTACCACCTTCTTTCACTCCCTCTTCTCTATTATCTTTATTTTAACGACGACGATATCCCCAGCCTAACAAATAATAGTTTACCCGGATTATTTACGTAGGTATATGTAAGTAGTAGGTAATATAGAGATAACAGGTACTAATGATCA
Organism: Onygenales sp. PD_12; assembly: GCA_032988185.1. Classification (NCBI taxonomy): domain Eukaryota; kingdom Fungi; phylum Ascomycota; class Eurotiomycetes; order Onygenales; species Onygenales sp. PD_12. The sequence continues at coordinate 524,649 of JANTQG010000004.1, read as the reverse complement.
TCCCTCCCTCTCCCTTTCAAAATGAAAAAGAAAAAAAGAAAAGAAAAAAGAATGAACCTGAATCACAGAGATAAAATAAATAAATAAATAGGTAAATAGGTAGATAGGTAGATAGGCAGTTACAGTAACTACATACCTAAGGTAAATAAATTAAAAAAAATCTCCAGGAGAAAATTATATATATATAACAAAAAAAAGATGAAGCTCGCTCGTGTGTGTTTCTTTTGTCTCTGCCCACCAACACCAAACATATCAAATCACAATCAATACTCAATACTCAATATCAATCAAATCAACCAATCAACCAACCAATCAAGGAGGGGAAAAAATGACTAGACGGGATCGAACAAAGATCAAGACGAAAAATATATAAAATAAAACAAACAAGAGCAAGAAAAAAAAAAACTACCAGTAACGAAAACGACCACCCCTCACGCCCTCGGCGTCCTCGGCATCCCTCCCCCACTATTCCGATTATTCGACCTCTTCCCCGCCGCCGTTGAAGAACCATGACTCGTGGTACTCCTCGAGCCAGGACTCGTCGCCTCGCTGCCACTGCCACCCTTGTTGGTCGAGGAACCATTCCCATTCGGCACAATCGTCGTCGACGAGCTGTTTCCAGACTCCTTGCCCCCGCCCGTAGCCAGGGCGGCAAACTTGGCGCTTGCAGGACTCGAGCCCCCGTCGCGCGCGCCGAGGGATTCGCCGAGCTTGCCGCTGCCGCCGGCGATAGTTGGTTGGGATTTTCGGCGTTGGGTGATTATTGGTTCTGGGTGTTTGTTGTTGGTATTAGGGTTTGTGGCGGAGTTGTTGTTGTTATGGTTTTCTGAAGTTGGGGAGGTAGGGTCGGCTGGGACGTCTGCGAAGCCGCGCCATTTGCGCCAGCCTTCGAAGTCGATGAGGGCTTGCATGCAGCCCCACTCTGTGACTTTTTGTTCGAGCCAGACGATGTTTACGGGCTGGGGTATGATTAGCATTATCCTTTCAACGTCGATATGAAAGCAAACCAAAAGGGGCTTAAGAGATATGAAGTATAACCCACCTTGGTTAAAAAGTCGTTGCAGCCAGCAGCCAAAGCCTCATTCCGATCACTCTGCAAACTGCTCGCGGTCAACGCAACGATGATAACCGGGCTCTTAAACAATGACGGATTCTCCAGCTTATCCTCCGGCTTCAGGGGTCGAGAAAGCTGGTCCTCGCCCTCGCCAACAGGCGATGTTGGCGTGGTCGCAGACGACTGACCAGAAACGGTCCTCGAGAAAACACCAATATTATTAAGTCGTTCGTATCTTCTGATTTCCTTGGTTGCCTCGAGGCCACTCATAACCGGGAGCTGGATATCCATGAGGACCAAATGGAAGCCGCCTGTCCGCCACTTGTTGACGGCCTCCCGACCATTCATTGCGGTCTGCCATCGTACTTTTAGTCGCTTCATGAATGCTTCTAAGAGTTTCAAGTTGATAATGTTATCCTCCACAATTAAGACATTAATCGGTGGTACGGTTCCGTCTAACAGACTCGTGGGAAGATTGGCATTGTTGTTGCTGGCTTTTTTTAGTTTCCGGGGTTTTGGACGCGGTGATGATGTGCGCGGCGGCGGTGTGGTGTTTGCTTTTTGAGGTTGTTCGGGAGAGGGAGCTGGAGGTGTGGACATGGAGGGAGGCGGCGGAACGGCCGGTATGCTGTTAATGGGAGGATTGGTGGCATCTATCAAATCCAGGAGCGAAGTTGGCTGAAGTTAACATAAGAACAATTTCACACAAGCACATGAATGTGCAGTAGGGAAGGGAATAAAAGTGACGTACCTGTCATGTTCGCATTCGGGGATGTAGATACCATAGTAGGCGAGGAGGTATGTTGACGGCCATATTTCGGACGGTGTGGATGTTGGTGTTGATGTTGATGCCAGGAGCCACGGCTCCCTGGAGAGGGAACTGGGGGAAGCTGGCCTGTGGTAATCACAGACATGGAATGTACAGGGGCGGTATGGTGGGAGCTAGGCACGCTGGCGCTCGACGCAGACCCAGAAGCGTTGGGCGTATGAATCATTGCCATGGGAGGAAAATATTCTCCGCCTTCACCCGGCCGTAGGTCTTCGGGATGGCAATATGTAAGGTTATGTTGGCGGGGAGAAGGCTTTGGCGTGCGGCGCTGGGGGACTTCAATGACCAGCGCTTCGTCTACCGTTTGGCCACCGGGGTAGAATGTGTCCAGTGTCCGTCCCACGGGTTCCTCCGGCCCAAGTACCTGCTCTGGAGAACTCTGGCGGCTCGACGGTTCTCGCGGTATGAGCTTGATGATGATATCGGGCGAATCGAACGTCCTGCCGAGGGAATTGCCATATTTCTTCAAGATGACGTCCCGTAGATCATCGACCAGATCGTCCTCTGTAACGGCGACCAGGGTGGGTGAGGAACCAGGCCGCTTGACCCATATCTTGCGGTGGATCATGTCGCGGTGTATGGAGGGTAGGCTTCCGGAGAAATAATCTCCGCCGGCGGAGGGGGAGGGTTCGAGGAGGGTGTTGATCAGGCGCTGCTGGGACGACGGGACCAGGGATTGGCGGCGAACAGCAATGGTCGGACGGGAGAGGGGTTTGGACGGGGTGACCTTGAAAGAATTGGAGGCGGATAAGGGAGTGCTGGCGGGACGGGACTCGTCGACGGCGTTGAGAGACGGGGTGGAGGTGGCGGACGAGCGAGGGTGGTGGTGACGGGAGGAATGGAGCAACGAGCCCTTGCCCTTGGACGAGGCTCTGGAGAGGGAGTAGTCTTCGAATTGGCGATGCTGGGCGGACAGCTCTTCTTTGCCGTCAGGGGCATGCGCGAGACTCAGCGACGAGCGGGTGGAGGATTCGTCGGGGTCTGCCTCGACGGCGGCGGGATAGGGGAAGCTGACGGCGGGGAACTGGTCGACGTGCTCAGCACCCTCCTCGTCCTCGGGGCGCTGGGACAATTGGCCGTGTTGGGGTGTTTTGGAGGCACGGCGCCCACCAGCTGGAGCGGGACTGGGCGACCTCCTGGCGGTCAGCGGCGAGAGCAGGTCGGAGCTGTCATCGGCCGGGCTGGCGAGCGAGGAGGCGGGCGACGGCGACAGGGGCGAGCGGGCCGAGGAATGCGAGGGGTGGAGGTGCAGCCGCAGCGGATCGTCGAGCTGAGCAGCAGCAGCAGCAGCAGCAGCGGGCGAGCAGGCGGTGTTGTTGGTGGTGGTGGAGGTTGTGGTGGTTGTCGAGGTCGAGGTCGAGACGAGGGATGCGATGGTGGTGGGCGTGGGCGGCATGGGGACGGGCATGGCTGCTGCGGAGGACGAGGAAGACCGACGCAGCAGTTTGGCCGTCAACCGCGACAGACGGCGCTCGCGGTCTGCGGGCATGGCCAGGGAGTGTCTACGGCATGGCAGACGGATGGAGATGGGTAGACAGAGAGATAGATACGAGATAGGTGGTCGATGCAGAGGGGATGGGCGGTTAGTTAGCTGGAGCTGGAGCTGGCACGGGCAGCCATCACGCTGTTGGGAGTCGTGTGGTCACAGTCACCGCGGTCACGGCCAGAGCTGGACAGCAGACACGGAGAGCAGAGGTCAGCGAGAGGCGGGAGAGGAGATGTCTGATGGTATCCTGTTGATGTTGTGTTTTCTCCAAGCTGTCTGGCTCTCTTTTGGCTGGGGAGAGAATCAACACACAGACCGTGCTTGGCTGCGGACAGGCGGTGCTACACCAGAAGAAAAAAAGAAATCAACAACTCAGTAAATAGATAGTAGCAGATTCTCGCCGCTAAACCACCCGTCAATGCTGACTAGCTAGCTATTTATTTAGTATTTTCCAATTGCTCAATGAATATCCCCATTCCCATTCCATTCCCTCTCCCTCCCCCGGCAGCCCCGGAACCCATTGGCGCCCGCTGTGTGCGCAGTGAAATCTAAATAGTAAGTTAACTATTGCAGCCAATGATCCTCCCGTCTACTGGGAAGGCCGGGTATTCTTCCTCTTGGTCAATGATGCTGCCAGCTATCAGAGGTTGAGGGGCATGCAGACAGACACGGATTATGCATCTCTCTCATCAACCATGGCGTGGATTATCCGTCAACAGACAGATACATAAACTAACTCTTCAACTACTAATTGATTGGCAATGCTATTAATCAACAGACATGCATTCCCTGCAAGCGCCTGGCTTCATCCTGGTCCAGTCCATCCTTAACACCCTCCTTGCTTTTGCCTGCCTCAGCATCACCCATTTATTTAATCTGCCTGGTTCATACTGTATGAAAAGGGAAAACCCCCTATTGGTGATTGGAAGAAGAAGAAACAATTTCCCTGCCTACTAAAAAATAGAGAAAAGAGAGAGGTTTGTTTTCACTTACTTACTCTATATAGCTGACTATAACAGAATCCATGACCCCTCTCTCATCCAATTGTCAAGCTTAAAAGACGCAAAAGTCCATGATGTAAATAATATACCCGTGGCTATCATCTTTGTCTATGTCTATGTCTATGTCTATGTCTATGTCTATGTCTATGTCTATATCTTTATCTACCTATAATGAAGGAAAGGAAAAATGGAGCACACACACCGTGCAGACTGCAAGTTGCCACATACTACTAACTGTGTGTAGTGTGGAATAGATCTAAAAAAAGGGGGGAGGGAGAGGGTTGCACAACACAGCAATCTTGAGCACAGCATACAGATGGATGTATCAACACCTATATAGTAGTCATGGGTATAATATGACATATATATATACACATGTACCCTGGTTTTGGATAGATACATAGGTAGATAGATAGATAGATAGATAGAGAAATAGAGGCCTCCATTCAAACATGACAAGTGAACATAACATGGTATCGTAAAAATCAAAGAAAGACAACTGACACATGGCTCATCCCTCGCCACCTCCAATCCAATCCAATCCAAGAAAAACACACACATCTTCGCCCCTTTCTTCATCTACATCTTCATCATACATCATCCACCCCCCTCACTTCCCCACCACCTTCTCATCCCCATTCGCAACCTGCGCCTCCAAATCTACCTCCCCCCCAGCCACAGCACCAGCACCAGCACCAGCACCGTTAACAGACCCCTCTTTCTCCCTCTCCCTCCGCTCAATAACCTCATCAACACTCACCCCCGCCTCCTTGGCCTCCTTGCGCAGCCCGCGGAACCGGACGCGCCAGACGATGTGGCTGGCGAAGATCCCGACTTCGAGGACGAGGCTGGGTGAGGGTTAGCTTAGAAGGGGAAAGGTTGGATTGGATTGTATAAAAGGAGGGGGAGAGATGGCTTACACGATGATATACAGTATCCCGCCCATGATATCGAAGGTTCCTTCGGCGGCTGGAGTGCGGGTTAGTACGGAGTTGACAGAGGGGAGGTGAGAGATGCCATGACATGGCATGACGTACCCAGAGCAAGGATAGAAAAGAGCGCGCCGAGCGTGTCCATTGATAAGAAGAACCAGTCTAGAAAAAAAAGGGGGGGGGTGTCAATTAGCGATGAAATTCTTTTTTCTCGTAGATGGAGGATACTAGATTAGGGGGCCAGGCCAACACATACTAATTCCAATAACCCTTCCCTGCCGCTTCCACAGCTCGAAATACGGCGCGACAAGCCCCAGTGCGAGGAGGAGACTGGCAATCGCGCCGAAGAGGATGGAGGGCCATGTGATGCCCTTTCGGTATGGGATCTGTGTTTTTTTATTTAGTTTGTTAGATTTTTTTGAGCTTTTTTTTTGTCTCCGAGTTTTCGAGAAGTAGATAGATTACGAACCCGCAATGTAAAGATGAATAACGCCTCGAATCCGCCCATAAGCGCGGCGGTTACTATTCCCACCAGGATGGTTTTGCGCAGGCTATAGTTGCTGTAAATCGAGGACAGGTCAGAACCAAAATCTGCGGACTAGGGAATAGGCTTGCCGGCGGTTAGTATGGGGGGGACCAAGCTTACTGGTTATAGTACAGGATCTGGACCCAGCAGATGATAGACAAGGTGCCGAATATCTGCGGCTGGATTTGAATGGGTATATTCACTTGCTGAATTAAGACGGGGTTAGAGATGATTCTTTCACATGTCTGCGGGCGTCTTTCCCCCCATGGACGAACGTACTTGGAGGATCATATAGATACCAAAGGGCACGGCGCCTACAATATCGTATACTGTTAGTCACACCTCTTCTCGGATCGAATCGCGTAAAGGAAAGGATAAAACATACACAAAGCCCACATAAACATCATGCTAGCCGGCAGCCCGTCCGTCTTCTTGTTTTTCCAATTATGCCATATCTGCGGCACGAGTTGGATACACCAAAAGACAGTCCCGATAGTCCCAAGCACATTAGCCGCAACGGGGATTTCTTCTCCCTGCGCCATGGTTTAAGTAGGGGGGTGATGCAAATTGTTAAAGGTCCTTTAGGAATAACCCAAGATATAACCAAAAAGATCCCTTGATCTGGGAATGGGGGAAAAAAGGGGGGGCTTGATGTATGTATAGATGCGTCCACGAATGATATATCCGATATATATAAATCGCCACTGAATTGCGGTCCAGGCAGTGTGTCCTTCTTATATCGTGCGGATGTGGGTTTTCCGGGGGAAGCTCCACGAACTGTCGGATAAGAAGGGGAGGAGGGGAAGTAAAAGGAAATCGTAAGGTATAATAATAAGGTGGAGTATAGTATTCTCCATCCAGGCGTTCCAGCACAAGATATATAGTAAAGAAGGAAAGAACTATCGGCTATTCGTTCCACGGCCTCTCATCAGACGAGCGGGGAACGAGCAAAGTAATGCAGGTAGTTCAGGAGAAAGGCCCCCCCCGCGATAGTTAGCTGGGCCGGATACAAGAAAAAAGAACATGAAATAAACGAAAATGGCCAGTTCGGACCTGAGCTGGTCTAGCAAAGTGGGCACCTAGCTAAGAAGAAAAAAGGCTTCAACTTTTTTTTATTAACTTTTTTTTTGGCTCCCCATTCCGGGCGATTCGATTCGTGGTTCATGGTATTTAACATGCTAAAATGTGGAGTTCCTGGCTGGTTTGCTCAGTGGCTCGGGGACGGGTGAACCAGTCCCTAACTCCTAAGGCTGAGGAGTAATAAGTCAACCGCTTTGAAGTGTTTTGCCACGGGCCCGTTAAACCTCTCTAGGAAGGAGAACGCGGACAAGCGCGACGGAGTGGAGTGGACTGTGGAGAGGGCGATGTATCTCTTGGCCCTCGGGAGGAGAAGAGATTGGGAAAGGGGATGACGAAGCCGGCGGCGGCGGGCGGGAGACCTGGTCATTTCGGGCCATGGCTTGCTTGGGTTATTCTGGTAGATAGTGGCCTCAATGGATGGATAGTTCAGTGGTTGTGTGATGCTTAAAGAGAGATGGGAAGGTTGAGAAGCGATACAGCCGCAGTTCCGTGGATATGGGTGACAAACATCTTAGTCATCCCGCCTGGGCCTTGGCTTGGCTGAAGCTTGTTTCTTCCCGTCGTCAATTCATGTGTCTTGTATGAGGTTCTTAATTGGAACATCTAATATCAGGTCACACAGGTATATATAATACCTACTCTGTTAATCTCTTACTCTCTCAATTTATTCCCTTACCATTCTCCTGCCTTGCCTTATGGAAATTTTCCTGATACTCTGCCAACTACCCCCTATTCCTCCTACAAAGAAGTAATATCAGAATACATAGAAAAAGGAAGACAAAGCAATAAATAATACTAATAAGTAAACATAATAAACATAATTCCATCTGTAGAATCGAAAAAAAAAGACCGAGTCAATGGCTAAAAGAAGTAAGGAAGAAAAATTCCACAGACAGACAGAGACAGAGACAGAGACACAGACACAGACAAAACCAATAAAAACCATGGAAATAATGAACATGTTTCTCACTGGAAAACATTAGTAAAAAGGGAGAGAAAATGGAATTCAGGTGTGAATATGGAAATGAATTTTAATAAGAGAAAGAAGATTGGGGGCAAAAGCCAGAGCACAGTGTAACAAGAACAAGAACCATCAAGACATACATAAAACATGGACAAATTTAAATTCAACCCACCGACCGAATCGCGCCGATAGTGGGGGGAAGTGGAAGATGAAAAAAAAAAAAAGAAGAAGGATGGGTATCAATCAATCAAAGAAGTTTTTTTGGCGGTGTGTGTGTAAGGGAGGGTTAGAGGATTTGTTTTGTTGGACCACGTTTTCGGAGAGATTTTTTTTTTTAGTAATTTGACACAACAAAAATAGTAGTAGTAGGCTGTGTGAAAAAAATGGTAGATAGAGCACAGCCCATAGAAGAAGCAAAAATATAATTCAAAGAAAACCCCAAACAAAAAAAGAAGAAGAAGGAATCAAACTATAGTAGGATAAGATAATTTGATGGCGCAATACCTGTCTCTCCAGTTGCTTTCTTCGCCTGCCACCATCGGCCGCTCACGTCAGATACTTCCAATATTTCGTGTTTCGCGAAGCTGATCTCATTTGCGTCGTCAGGGTTGGCCTCGTACGAGTAGATTGCCTTCGCCCTGTATGGATATTCGGTTGGCTGGCTAACTTCGTTTGGCTGGTCGCCTCCAGTCGGGTTTCCGTTTGGCAGGTTGGTTGTCGAACCACCGAGTGTCGGTCCACCAAATCGGGTCTGTGCGGTGGCTTCTGTGCCCATGCCGGTGGGGGGATATCCAGAAACAGGAGAGGATGTCTCGAAGCCGTTCAATTGAGCGGAGGTATACATCTGAGGAGCATGGTTTCCCGAGACGGTAGTTTCTGGTCGGCCGCCAAAGTTGTTTCGCTTGGAGTTATTATATGATGAATGGTGTTGCTTGTTGGGGCCCATGGAGTCGATGAATGAACGGGGAGTAGACTCTGATGTAGATCCGAAATAGAAAATCCAAACGATCTGCATGACGATTAGTTTGATTTCCCTTGATTAGCTGGATAAGGATATACATACGATAACCATGGCCATGAGGATGAATCCACCCGCGCTGGCCTGATTAGCTGACCCCTCATCATAAATGAGGGAATTGACGGCAAGCGATGTCAGGGCGAGGCCGGCGGGAAGATAGCCAACAATCTATGACGATGATCAGTATATCATACTTGGTTATCCAGAATACCAAAACTTACTGCAACACTATAAATATGGGATGTTGCCGACCCGATAACGACACTAATGCCGATGATAGCGACAAGCATATATGCGAGAGCCCACCATGCGAAGTTGGGGTAAATGCCTTTGATATCAACAACCACAGAGGTAACGAAAGCCAATAGCCATCCGATCTGACATGAAGAGCATCAGCATCGAATCCGGTTTATAAATCTATGACAGAGGGGACAGGGTGTATACCATAGCAGTGGACAGAGTTATTAGAGCGAAGGGGTCGCCTAGTATGTTGTCGACGTCGAACTGGGCGACAGCACCCCGCCAGTAGGCCGGGAACGACATTTTGAAAGTGATGAGTATAGAACAACGACTAGGTCACCATGCAGGCGCAGGGACGGACGCCTTTGGGAGATGGGGAGGGTCCCTAATCGACGAGTGGAGCGGCGGAAAAGATCGTCGGAGGGGGGAAGAATTGGCGGAGTTGGCAGATCGCAAAGGTCGAGGAAGAGGATGTTGCGAGGACGGGGTGACTGAAGAGCGATTCGAGAGCGCTGGACGCGATTGACGACAGCGGGATAGGGGTTTGTGCGGCGGTATTGATGGGCGTTTGTGTGGTGTTGGTGTGCGCAGGGAGGGCCAATACGAGGAAGAGGGAATTTTGGCGAAGAATCGAAGAGAAAAGCAAGGCACGAAACAAGGGCCGGTTCACGTTCACGATGTCACTGAGACAAGGGAGCCAGGGCGCGGTGGCCGCGAGGATAGATAGGTTGGTGACTTGACAGGGACAGACAAGACGGCGTGGTTGTGAAGGGGAGGGGACGAGGCTGCGAGGTAGCGAGGGATGCGTAATGGAATGGGGAGAAGGACACAACACCGTTACGCGGGTGGGACGAAGAACGGAGGCTTCAGCACCAGGCTTGAAGGACGCGCGAAGAACAAGGGCAGAAGGAGAAAAGAGCGAAGAAGAGAGCGTGAGGCGGCGAGAAGCGCAGCAGGGCGATGGGGACGGGGAGAGGGAGATGGGGAGATGGATGGCGCTGGAGATAGGGTGAGATGGAGTCGAGGATGCGAAGGGAAAAGGGAGGCGTCGGGTGGAGCAGAGCCGCTAACAACGACCACCTTATTCACACACAGCCGCTATGTGCCGGTACCTCGCGGTCTGGCCGCCCGGCCTGGCTTTTGGCGGTGCAGGCTGCCCGGCCAGGTACCTCCCCACTTGGCCGATGTGTCTGTCTTTGCTGTGCAATACATTAATACATTATAATATCCTGGGATCAAATCGCCCGTCTCTCCATCCTCTAAATATCTACATCGACGCACCGATCTCCCAGTCTGTCTGTCTGTCTGTCTGCCTGCAACCGACTGGCTCCCACGCCGCGACTCCATCCTGTCCTGTTTCAAAAATCGCCACGCCGCGCGCCCAGCAGGGTTCCGATAGGCAAAAATCATCCCTCTCCTGCAGCAGCCCAGCATCCCAATTTACAAAACATGCGTCTGCATCTCGCCATCTCTGATTAACTACCACAAGTGGGCTGGTTGGTTTGATCTCTCAGGGCGGGTTTCAGGCGCATGAACCACGGCCAGCAAACAGGCAACTCCTGAGACAAGTTTATCTCATCCTCTCATCAAGTTAGTATCAATCACTCAATACAAGTTACTGACATGCATGTAACACACACAAAGTTGCAATATCCACCAACCAAGCTGATGAACATGTCCTGCTACCTGCCAGACTTGACCTCGTCCCACGGGGCATGTAATCGGGCATGTATTTAGTTTACCTACTTGATGCCGTGTCTGTTCAACCTCTTCTCCAACCCCAATCCGTATCCATCTAGGTAAAATAACTGGCTATGGAATACATACTAGAAAAGACTTCCTGTGCCTGAACCCAATCATCCCTGCCCAGCCAACCAGCCCCCAAAACCAACTAAACTATCTCTAGGTATGGAATGGAATGGATAGGCATTTCCAGAGGTTTGAGCCTCAGGGCACTGTCTTAAACCATGGATCCATAGTTAACTTACTAAACTTCATTGTCTTACATACATGCAACATATGTTTATCAAACTGTCTCTCCCTATCATTGATTGATTGTTGACCACATAGTTGGGCCATAGACCTTATGCCATTAACCTGTGGGCATAAATAACTAAAACCACCTGTCCGTTGACCACAGAGTCAGGAGTATATCCATACATTTTGCAAGCACCGATCCAACCCCCTAAAGAAATGCCCAGGAAGAGAAGTAGAATACACAACACTTCTTCCATTCTATTGCAGTTGTAGCCACAATTTGGCAAACGGCCAGGTTGTAGTACAGTACATATTGAAACAAAACCAACCAAAATGGAAAATGGAAATAAATAAAACGCCAGGCCCATTCACTTTACTCCGTAAACAGAAGAAGAAAGAAGTAACAGAAACATTAAAAAGAAAAGAAAAAAGAAGCAAAGGAAAAAAAACCTCATCTAGGTACTCCGTAGAATAAATACGCCATGATAAAAACGGCCACATCATCTCCCTCCCTCTCAATCAGAACCCCATACCCCAAGAGCCACCCACTCACCCCTCCCTCCTTATCCCCTCCACCCTCCTAACCCCCCTCTCAACCCCCTCCACCCTCCCCTCCCACTCCCCCCACACCTCACTGCCCCCCACCACCCCAACCTCCACCCACCTCTTCGCCACCAGCGCACTCCGCGCCCTCAACTCCGCCACCTCCTCCGCCTGCTGCGTCTGCACCGCCGCCAGCCGGTCCAAGCGCGGCTGCAGCTCGATTAGAGCCGCCGAGAGCGAGGCGGCCGGGATGGGTAGGTCTTTGAGGGAGGTTAGGCGTGAGGCGGTTTCGGGGAAGGCGGAGGCGTAGGAGAGGATTATGCTGGTGAGGGCTTGGGGGGGGAGGGTTGTGGGGATGGTTGTTGGGGGCGTGGGTTGGAAGAGGTCTGGGAATCGGGTGTCTGTGTGGTGGTTTGTTAGTGGGTGGGTGGTTCGAGATGGGGGGAGGGGGGATTCAGTTCAGGTTTATTCGTTACAACAATGTATAAAACCAACCCTCCCCTCACAGTAGAACAAGAATATCAGTATAAAAAAAGCCCACTCACACAACGCCAACACATCCCTAACAGCCGGCACCTTCTTCGCCAGACTCTTCAACTCATACTCCAACTCCGCCAATCGCGTCGTTGCCGGTTGTTGTTCACCACTACTCCCACTCCCACTCACATTCCCGTTCCGAATCCCCGACTCACCCGTCCAACTCGCCTCGCCAGTCAACAAATACTCGATCCGCCGTAGTCGCGACTCAAGCAGCTCGATTGTATCCGCCGCCGTGTCCGTGTCCGTGCCCGTGGAGGGCGGGGGTGGGGATGTAGACAGAGACATGGACATGGATGTGGACGCGAAGGGGAGGCGGGGGGGAGGGAGGGAAGGGGCTAGGGCCTGTTCGAGGGCGTATTTTCTTAGTTGGTGGGAATTGGATTCGGGCGCGCTTGGGTTGTATTCGTAGGGGGATTGGGATAGGGTGCGTGCGGTACTGGAGACTGGCTAGGCTGATGATCGGCCGGCAGGGTGGCCGTCGCTCGTGCTCGCGGTGGGGGAAATGGGGGGTCAATTGGATAGATAGATAGATAGGCCAGATAATAGCAATCGCAGTGGTATTCAATATGAGGCCGGGCGAGGAGGGGAGGAGAGAGGAATGGATATCTCCGTAACTAGCAGGTAGATTAAAGCAGCTGCCTGCGCGGGCCTGGTCTGGCGAAGGGTAGGGAGGGGAAAGTAGGTGACGGAGTCTGTATTGCTGGTCGTCAGACAATCAATTGATTGGTCTTGGATATCCCCGGATAGCTCAATGTTGTGTCTTGCGTTGGAGTAGATGCGGAGGTTAGCTGCGGCGTCATTTGGTGGTGGTGGATGCAAACAAGGCAAACATCCAACTTGGCCCTGGTCCCTGGGGAATGAATGAATAGGGGGGAGGATTTTTATCTGTCATACTCTTTATAAACATAGCTGTTGATAATATGTGAGTAAACAATCTGTATCTTGGTGTATTACAAATGACTAACAACCTAGCTCTCTATTTTTATAGCTTATGACGTTCATCTTCCCTGGGTCCCAAACACAAACAGCCGAAGAAGCGAGGAGGAAACTCCATGGATGCCCCCCCCCTTCATGTCCATACATTAAGGATAAACAATAGATATGTAGCCATATCACATTAAATATACAAAGAAAAAAAAACACCGAGCCAGCAACAACCATCTATAGATATTTATCCTCCCAACCCAGCCCGAAAATACCCCCAACGCCCCAAAATGCCATACCGTGTGCCATGAATCCCTCATGCCTCCCTGGCCCTCCCTTCCAACTCGGTCCCGTCGCCATCAAGCTCAATCCCCTCCTCTTTAATCTGGCCCATAGCCCCCCGGGTCCCCGCCGCGCCCCGAGGCCGATTGCCATGCGAAAGGATCCCCGATCCACTCCGCTCCTGCATCTCAGGCTCCTTATCAGAGTTTTCAGGTGATATGTATGCCGATTCAGCACGTACACTAGCCGGGATACGGTCGTCGTAAGATCTGTAATGTTTCTGCTTATGAGCGGGACCGCCACCGGTGCTGGCCCGTTTGGTTTGCGGAGTGGTAGTAGTATTGGTGCTTTTGGACAAGGCGACGGCGGCAGCGGCGCCGCTACCACTTTCCGATGACTGGCCGCCCAAAGGCTCCTTCTCAGGCCATGAGGAATTGGAACCTTCGCTATTATGTGCCCGTGAGCCTTGTTCTTGGTTACCACTTTCCGACGACCGGCCGCCTAAAGGCTCCATGTCAGGCCAGCTTTCACTTGTATGTGTGCCTAAAGGCTCCATGTCCGGCCACGTGGCGTTGGAACTTTCACTAGTATGTTCCCGCGGGCCTGGTTCTTGTGCTTGTCCCCCTACGATTTCTTGGATTTCAGCTTCAAAAGCTTCGTTGTCTGCATTGACGAATGTCTATTCCCCTCGCCATTGATTAGCATTCATGATCAACTATGTTGTAAAGTACCATGGGACAAAAACTTACCTGTAGCTGCGGAGGCAGAAGCCCCTCCTCAAACCTCACCGCATTCTCATTAGCATAGACAAGGAGAACCGATGGAGCCTCTTCCTTCGCTGCACGTAGAACTTCTATCTCTCGAACCGGCTTTGCCGTGTACCCAGCCACATCTGTATTTCTAGGAATTTGGACTCGATCCCTCTTCCGCGTCTGGGCGCCAGCGGTAGAATTTTTCTGAGATGAAGACACCGCAGGTGTCTCAGCAGCTTCTGCGACTCGGGTCTTCTCATCATCGACCGAAAAACTGATCCGCCACCATTGCCACACATCAGGCGTTGGGCTTGTACTGGCAGCTGTTTCCGGTTCTTTCTTGCTACTCCGTCGCAAGACATATGTGATATGCGGCTGGGTGCATACGCCGCGCAGTGTGTATTTGCGATGGGGTGATATAGCAGAATCGTCAGAGGGGTTGGTGAACTGTTTCGAAGTATCCCTTAGGGTTTGAATTGCTCGTTGCTTTCGTTCCTCCAGTGCTGTTTTTATCCAAATTAGTAAACTGTAAACATCGAGGGGAAGGCGGTAGCCTACATTTCAGCTTCTGATCAATCTGGTAAGTGATATCCTTCAACTCATCGGCGAGGTCTTGCGCAGCCCCTTGGGAAATCATAGCTTGATCCGCACTATTTGCGTCCGCTTGGGCGCCATTCACAACATTATTTTTTGAGGCGACTTGTAAAGCATTAGCAGCTAAGTCGAAAATATTCTTAAACCGTGAGCTCGGAGTATTTGGCGCCTGGAAGGAGAAGCGTTCAATGATCGTCTCCAGCCTCTCAATTTCCTCGCTAGCCTCAAATCTGCGTTTTCGAAGATCGAGCGAAACCTCCCTGAACCGCTCCATATACCTGTCCGGATACCACACGGCAGGAATCTTAATATTAACAGATTTTTGTTCGCCCGTTGCGTTGAGCCGCAACACAAACACTTCTGCCATATTTTCTATCCAGATATCGTCAAAATCCGTACCGGAAGAATCCTGCCATATCGACGCGTCTACTGCGTCGTACAATGTGGCATGATGTTTCGACTCCACGCTCACCTCCAGTGCAAAGAACTCCTTTTCGACTAGGTCCGCATCTTTCGCTTCCCTTTTATAAGCTAGTGACGAGAATATAGTAGCCAGGGGGTTATTAGGCGTCGCAGAGACAGCAGCCCGTTGCCATGATTCAAGAAATTTGCCCACGCTATTCTCCGTATTCCAGGCCTGCACCGCTTTGAGACCTGCAAGGGGATCAGGGCTTCCAAAGGCACGATGGGAAGAATCTAAAAATGCCATAAGCCGTTGTGTCTCGATAAGAATATCTTCGCTAGCATTCTCATTGACGGAACTGTCATCGGTCACCGATATAAGGTGCGGAAGGACAATGGGCTGTCCGTTCCACCACTGAGAGTCATTGCCGTAGTCATCGACGACTTTGTCCCTCAATAGTAAAGCCTCCCTCACCAACGGGATAGCATGAGCTATAGTAATAAACCCTGCAAGGTACTCCGCTTCGTTCGAAAGGCGGAGAAAGACAGGCTTGTCGTCGACACGCCTCCGCTCCTCCGGGTCCGGATGGATAATCACTTCCCGGTGACTGGACCCCATTAACGTCGTCAGAGCCCACTTCGTATCCTCGTAATGCTCCTGGGTAGCTGGTCCAAAATTTGTGTTACCAGCGCCTATCACTCCCGTCTCCTGGTCGCTTCCGCCAATAGACATAGCCACATCCCCAGGCAGTTCTGAGTTTAGCGACAACGCCATCGCAGCTTGTAGTTGTTGTTCCTCTCGCTCCGCAAGGGTCATGTGCTGGCTGGAACCAGTAGTAGCTATCCGGCAAGTCAGTAAGTAGCCATACAACCACCAGGGCCATAAATGGGGACTCACGTCCAGGTTTATCATGCGGGCCTTCGATCGGTTGTCCCACCCTCGCCTCTTCAGTCTGCTCACGAGCGCCTATTCTCGACGGTGGCCGTGAGGGTGCGGTTCCGTAGGAAGCCGTGGAAGGGACGGTATCGGAAGCATCGATTCGAAAAGCTAATTGACGACAGAACAAAGGTGACGTTAGCATAGAACTTGTTCCCCGTACCCATAGGATAGTGTGGAACTTTGCTTTATAACCCAAATAACAACCTAACGTAAAACTCACAAGGCACATTCTGATTCTGATAGGCATAGCTCCCCTGTTGGCTGGACGGGGGCATCGGCCATTGTATTTCGGGCTATACACCAGACGAGAAGCAATCACCACTTGTCAACAAAGTTATCGAATGCGGAGGAGGGACAGCCGTCGAGAGCTCGCCCGGGGGGGGGGGGGGGGGGGGGGCGAGTCGCTCACTTCAGTTGGGACGCCGTCCGGATTTTCAAAGTATGCATTAATAGCTCTATTCGAGTCGCGATTATTTGCCTATTGATAAAATGGTAAGTTAGTTATCTAGCTCGTCAAGGTGCATGGAAAACTGAGCTCTTGGAGTGCCGCATTCACATACCTCGAGGTAGGCAATCGCCTGTTCGCGCGTCGTATTGGTGATGCTGACGAAGCTCTCGATTGACTCCTCTGACACCTCGACTGCCATGGCTGGGCTTTTGTGTCGCGGTTGTTGCGGGATTCTCGAGGGGAGGATTCCAAGGGCGGGATGAGGTATGTGGCGGTGGTTGGTTGGGTTGAGCTCCGTAGCTTGCGGGGAAATCACCAAGGGAATGGCAGCAGCATGGAGGCACACAGAGGACAGAGGGAGCTGGGTGTTTTGGTACGGGATATATATGCTAGGCCGTATGTTTGTTCTGGAGGTGCGGTGTGTGTATGAGTTGGAGGTGGGCTGGGCGAGGCGGGATTGTTTTGAGATGTTGGTGAGGTTGAGACGACAAGTTCGAAGGGCGATGGACCCTTCTTGCCAAGCATGACAGCCCGATTTCCTACAAATATTTACGGGGTTGGCTTCTGCTCCAACGTGTGCCATGATGCTGCTGCTGTATGGGATAAGGCAGTTTATTTTGACTCTCTAGAAATTCAGATGTGAAGCTTAATCTAGGAATAATTGATGTTCTATTAAAGCGCCCATTTTGAAGTCGCAACTTGTAGTTACATCTCCCAGCTGAGAACCCGAAATAATAAACGTTCCGGTAAATACCATCCTACATGCGGCTGCTTGCGGGGAATTCTCTTACCTGTTGATAGAAAGCATCCAGACAAAGCCCTGTTGTGTCATAAAGCATCCATGTGTTCCTTTGCCCATAACTCCCCTTTGATATGTCCGACCTCCTTTTCTGAATGCACATGCAATAACCAATGTAAATATAGAAAAGCCTGAGGCTCGTCATCCTCAGCATCTTCTTGGTCCAGCATTGAATAAAGGAGACTGATCATATTTACTGCTTTGCTGTCCTCTTTCTTTGATGGTTGTGTATGGGGAAAAAAGACTGGCTAGTTGAAGAGAGATGGTCCTCGACAACAGCCAGTTCACTTCTTTGGTGTCTCTCCATAAAGCGCTTTTGTTTTCTTGCATCTTCATTATTCTTGCTTTTTCTTGTCCTGCCATGTCCAAAGCAAGAGGAAAGAAACATAAAGGGTGCCATCTTCAATAAAAAAGCGACATGGCGCCATCATGGCCTGCCTCCCTGGGAAACTGCCGTCGATAATTCCATTTCGCAAAGGGGTCAAGACAGCGGAGAAAATATCTATTGAGAATCAAGACAGCCTAGACGCAAGGCCGAAGAACGTCTTCACATCGGGACATACAGCAATCGGGCACAATGGACAAGAATTGGCGGTTCATGAGAGCGAATATCTCCCGGGAGGAGGATGAGAGGCGGCAGAGGCAGGCGGAGATCAAAGCAAAGGGAATGTTGCGAGCACTCTATCGTCAGATCAACCTAATCGCCAACATTCAACTATTGAGGAGCGAGAACCCATCTTCGTCAGCGCTGACTGAATCATTAATTCAGCGCGACGATCAGAATAAGGGGAACGCTTTCTATACGCTCAATATGTTACCAGGAGTGCACCGGTTATCAAAGAAGCGAGAGAAGTTCAGAAACATTCCCATTGACGACTGGCCTGAATGGATGAAGAATCAACCCGATCGCTGGCAAATAGGGTATAAAACGACGCAGATACGGCTGGCTCGCCTTTGGGAGAGCATGGGACGGGATACGGAGATGTTTGCGATTTGTGCACATGCGCTGGTATTTAGGGGTTCGGCGTGGAAGGAAACCCCGCGGGTATGGTCAGCTTTTGAGAAGCTCCTCAAGGAAAACTTCGTTAGCATTCTCGCCTTTGCGCAAACTAGACGGCTAGAAGCCAAGTATCTTGCGCATGCGGTGGGAGCGAAGGCGTATCCAATTATGCTGGGAGGCCGGGATGTGGAGACTCTCCATCCGCATCAAGTTGTCGTCAATCTTCGCTGCCAACACTTGCGACAGCCGGTCTTCGACGGTGCCCGCCAAAAGAATATCAAGTTTTACATCTTTAATCCCGACAATTGGCCACTGGGGACTATTGATCCAACGCTTCGCACGCCGGAAGACAGCAGATGTGACCGGTGTTCATCGTTAAACCTCTGCAATTGTGTATATTCAAACTTTTCCATGCTTTTTCTTGAGCTGGTTGAATGTGGCGACGGTCGAGGAACCGGGGTCCGAACTCTTGATAACTTTGCCAAAGGCGCTAGACTTGGTGCCTTTTTGGGAGAGGTTTTGCCCTCAGACTCCAATGTGGATCCGATATACAGTCTTGGTCTCGAATCCAAGACGAGGCCGGGCAGACTGAGAGCGGTCATCAGCCCCAAAATGTACGGGAACTGGGCTCGATTCGTGAACCACTCCTGCGAACCGTCCGTCGAGTTTGTTTCACGCACAATTGGCGACCGCATCTTCATGATGGTGGAGGCGAAGAGGGACATCGCGGCGTTTGAAGAGCTCACTATAGACTACGGGAGTTCGTACTTTGAACGGAAACAATGGAGGTGCCTTTGCGGCTCAGACAGATGCAGAGACATGGATCAACCAAATGACCCGCGTAAACCGCACCCGATACCCGTGATATCTCCCAGCAACCCCTATCGATGCTGGGAGCAGCGGCCCAAAAACGCTGAGGACCAGAGAAGGATATGGCGGACGCATGAGGAGGTGTGGGCACACCAGCAGAGGCGCTGAAAGACGAGTTAGCACTGTTTTGGATGCTGAGGAATGGGCAGTATGGTAACATCGAATAGATACTAGTAGTTAATTACGAAGCTTTCTTTCAAGCATCCCGAGTTTTTGGTCCGCGAACTGGCCTCCCCCAGACGTTGATGATGCATGAAGATGGAGGAGCGCCTATAGTTATATGAGGGATACACCCGCAGCTGAGCTGCTAGGAAAATCGCCCCGCACCATAGCATAGATATCGCTGGTAACTCTGCGGGCATTATCGCGTTGTCCAGCAATTACTGTGTAGTCGATTGGAGACCGCCCCCAGCCATCGTGGAAGAAGATGTGGCAATCATCAACTGGTGCCCAGGGGTCAACAATTGAAGCTTTAACCGAAGCTATGGGCGGCCTCGCTTAACCTTCCCAACCATAACCAACTTGTGAGCAAAGAGCCGCTTCTCCACGCCGAGCCTGTCTCTCCACAACTAACCAGCGAACTAACCTCCAACATCTGCGGGGGACACAACATGGGCTCCAGTGGCTGCCCCCCGACTACGAGACAGCCGAGATGACCTGCGTGCCTGGCCGGCACAGCTGCAAGGGTGGCTGGGATGTTCGGCTGCACAATGCTCATCGTCTGTTCTTAACCACAGCTTCAACCCAAGCTCAACCCAACCCCTAGGGTTCCCCATCGCTAGACAGTCTCAGACATTCCCTTCTAGGCGCGGCTAAGCTGCATAGCATACCGCCTTACCCCGCTAGCCGGAGCCTCCCCCGGATCTTGCCAGACGGGAAGAGAACGCCTCTCCCAACACCAGCGGCACACACTGTATCTCCCCGTTGAGGCCTGCGGGTTGGGGAACACCCTATCTCCAACGGTACATATTACTCGAAAATGCGGCCTGGTCAGATGTGGCAGCTGTCCTGGAGGGCAAACTCCAGGATAACCAGTCCTGCAGCCAGAAGGTCACTTCTCCATCTCCAAAAACGGAGTTTATTAACACAGAGCTATGCTCGAGGTCCGTCCGCGGTGAGTGAGATTATCCAGCTATTGTAATGATAGTAACTATATGTTGACCCATGTCTCCTTCTACTGGTCACTGCCCTGAATGCAACTTATGCTAATGCTGGACCCTGCATCTTCCACAGCCCCCGTTATTCGAGCAAACCGTTGGCGAGCATTTCGCAAATATCGTGGCCAAATACGGCGATAGGACAGCGTTCGTAGCTCCTAGCCCCGAACGAAAGCATCTGTGTACTGATCAGATCCTTTAGTGTCGTCTCGAGGCACCAGGCACAACGGTTAACATATGACGAGCTGGACCGGAAGAGCAATGCGTTGGCTCGTGGGCTGGCGGCAAGCGGCCTCAGGAAAGGGGATCGGGCAGCAGTTTCGCTGGGAAATAGCATTGAGTACGCAATTGTATGAAATTGATATGGATATCCGACTGCACTTGACCTAACATGGTTTGCTAATAATATACATGCTTACAATCCCGGTGCATAGGTCACATATGCTTTGTTCAAGCTTGGGGCTATATTGGTCAGTAAGTCCTCTCAACAAGAAAATTATCTCAAAACTAATATGGTCGGATTTTTGATAGGTCCCATTGAACCCGTCGTTCAATATCAATCAAATAACTGCGGCTCTCAGCCATCTCGAAACCACCCATTTAATTATCAGTACAGAAGTGAACCTACCACGTCGAGAACCACGATCGAACATTCCCATCCTCCAGCAAATAGTGCCCGATCTTCTCAGATCAAAGTTGGAATCGGAGCTCATACCCTCTTTGAAAAAGGTTGTTCTCGTTAGCAACGACAGTGGTCGGGTCGATACATCCTCCTTCAACTGCACAACGCCCTTCACTTCCATAATGTCGGAGCTTGCTCAAGACACACGACCCCTAAACCCTCAAGGTCTATCTCCTCAAGACATTGTCAATATCCAATTCACGAGTGGCACAACAGCGACCCCAAAGGCCGCCTGCCTAAGTCATCGATCAATACTTAATAATGGCGCTCAAATCGGGGATCGTATGTTACTTACTGCGGATGACGTAGTGTGTTGCCCGCCACCCCTTTTCCACTGTTTTGGGAGTATTTTAGGATATATGGCAACTGCAACGCACGGTTCGGCTATCGTTTTTCCAGCTGAGTCTTTTAATGCCATTGCTGCCCTCAAAGCAGTCCAGGAAGAGAAATGTACCGCTCTTTATGGTGTACCTACAATGTTCCTTGAGGAACTGGACCTACTAGATGAAGGCAAAGTACCATATGAAGGCTTCCAATACCTACGGACAGGAATTGCCGCCGGGAGCAGTATCCCAGCAGAACTGATGAAAAAGCTCCACAAGACGCTTAATTTGACCGAGTTGACCATATGCTATGGCATGACGGAAACTAGCCCAGTTTCTGCCATGACTACCACAAACGATCCCATAGAGAAGAGGATAACCAGTGTAGGACGACTTATGCCCCACGTGGAGGCAAAGATTGTTGATCCTGCAAACCGGAGCAAGATCCTTCCGGTCGATACCAAAGGAGAGCTTGTGGTGAGCGGCTATTTGGTCATGAAGGAATACTGGGGCGCGCCGGAAAGAACGGCAGAGGTGATGGTGAAAGACGATGAAGGGAGGGTTTGGATGCATGTGAGTGCTTGCAGTCTAAAATCGAACTCTTCTCTCCTGCCTACCCCAATTGGTTCGAATTTTGCTTAACATATGTCGAAACAGACCGGCGACGAAGCCACAATGTCGCCAGACGGTTATGTAACGATTACTGGGCGGATTAAAGACTTAATTATCCGTGGGGGTGAGAACATCCACCCTCTGGAAATTGAAAATTGTCTTTTTGCCCACGCTGGGGTGTCGAGCGTCTCCGTTGTTGGAGTGCCAGATAAACGATATGGCGAGGCTGTAGCCGCTTTCGTCGTTCCTCGTGAAGAAGCAGAGACGAGAATTACAGCGGACGAAGTTAGAAATTGGGTTCGGGAAAGGCTGAGCCATCATCTAGGTAAGATCGCCCCTTTTTTGTCGCATCCGATTCCCAACACCATTCGCGTGGAGTTTCGGCTCCGTTGGAACGGTGGTCATCTGAAAGAGGGTAAATCTTGTTGAATCTTGAATGGTTTTGCATGATATCATTTCGTCGTCGATGACTGGTGCCACCAAGAGGCACGAGCTCCCCTCTAACCATTTTTCCGCAATCGCCATTTCCCCATTCTTATTCCCATGCGCCAAGTGTCTTAAGTTCGGATCACCCGATTGCTTGTAATGCTTGTTTTCGTATTCTTTTTTTTTTTTTTTTCGACTCCGGCCGTGTGTGTTCACTACCTTCGTTCTTTTCCCGCTACGTCCCCCCACACATATGCAAGCCCCATAACGCTCAGGCCATTGCTATCAGCGGAACCTGTTTCAGCTCTTGCAGATTTTGGCAGCCACAAAAGCTTCTTCTTGCCAGGCCGCCAATCGTCTGGTCTTTGCGAATGTACATGGTTCGGTTGTCCGTTTTTCCATGTTTGAATACTTCCAATACCGCACCCCAGCCCCTGTCTGTTTGATCAGTCTCGATTCCCGTCGACTCGTTCAATCGTGCATATATCTCTCACTGCTTGTAACTCGTTCGAGGTACATGCATTGGGGTTAGCCATTGGTAGTCTCGGATTGGCCGTCACAAATATCCCTCATACTTTTGCAGTCAAGCGCGGCCATCCGGCACTTTAGCCGTATTTTTCCTTGGCTCCGCGGGCATGGGCGTTAGCATTGATGCTTGTTAGCCTCCTCCTGAGTTGTCGCAATGCCTATAGCTCTAGGTAGCCTTGTTGCTTTTTCGACTTTTCTTTTGCTATTATTTCCCGCGGAGGACGACTACCCTAGACACCGCCTAGCTTTGAGACGCCTCGCTCTTTAGAGGACCCCCAAATGCTAGTCATTTCATGCATCAAAGAAAGCCTAGGCTTCACATCACTGTTCAATTCCATGTGCTCTTGCTTGCACTGAGTTGGCAAAATTGGGCCCAATTGTACCTTTTCCTTTTTTGCATTTATTTATTTCCGTTTCTATTTATTTATTTTCATTTTTCATTCTAATTTCCGTTTTGCGTCTCTCTACGCCGCCGTTGGTTGATTGAAATTACCCCAAACCATCATCTACAACCTCACCCCCCCTTTCCCACATTTGACTCTCAGAGTTTGACTGCGCATAACCCCATGAGAGTCGGCGAGGTGGCATGCAGCCCACAGCAGGTTCCAGGCCACCCCAAAAACGCCCGAGACCTTGCCCACACAGTACTTTCCCCCTTTTCTCTCACCGCAGAATCGCCTCCCCAGTTTTCCTAGTTCGAAACCTTCGCTCTATAGCAAATGACATTTGCGGCTCATTTCATTATTTTGTTAATTTTTCTGGTCTTTCTATCATTTCCGCTGCGCGCTTGAGCACTTTTTCCCCCAGCACATACACAAGCATATCCATACCCATCGGTCCTCTTCTCCCCTACCACAAAAAAAAAATCCCCGCCAGCCCTTGTAAAGCACATTGTGCGGGGTGCCCTCCCTCAACTAAACTAGAAGTGGAATCAATGACCACTATTGCTAACAAGTTTCATCACCATCGATTGGAATCGTCCACAGTCCCCAGACACGTCTTCTTCCTCGACGACTCCTCCGAATTCCCCAAGACCGCCAGCGGAAAGATCCAGAAATTCAAGCTTCGCGAACAGGCCATTCAGCTGCTGCTTCAGGGCAAGGATGATGAGGGCGGCGAGGGTACTAATGGTGGGAAATGAGTTAAGCGAGGTGGACGGGGTTTTGGGGTGGTTTTCTTTTTCATGTATTTTCAAGATAGCCGCCCGTGCTGATATTGCTGGGGAAAGCGCGGGGTGTTCTATTTGTGTATGGTGTGGTTTGTTGGTGATGATGAAAATGTTCGTTTCTGTCAATTGGTAGAAACTACTTACCTACTTACTTACTTACCCCAGACAAGAATCGAAATACTCTATATTTGTCACAGAGATGTTCCAGTTTTATGGCTAAGTTCCCCGATGGACCTCCCCCCCCTCCTCTCTAGCTCTATCCCCCCCCCCCCCCCTCTGGCTCCTTCCCCCCCCCCCCCCCCCAACTGCAACCTAACCCGCCAACCCCTAACTAGGGCACCAGGGAAGGGATAGGATGGGGAGGTGGGTGTTGGGAAGTTCGTCTACTTCCCGGTATATATATATATATATCTCATCCGCACACCCAGCCTAGCTAACCATGTACCTCCTACCGTCCATTTCCATGCATTTTGTTGATTTGGTTCCGTGCTTAGTTGGTTGGTCGGTGCCTAGGTTGTCTATTTAGGTGAGTAGCTGGGTAGGTAGGTAGGAAGGTGTGGAATCTCGACTAAGATCTTAACTCTTAACTACTACAGAATCTACCATCATCTAGTTCTATAAGAGGTAATTTTTTTTGTTTTGTTTTTTTATTATATGTGCTAATCCCTAGTTTATGGAGTGGATTTACTGGGTAGGGGAAGAGGGGGGAGTTGGTGTGGTTACCAAGGGGGTAAAGGGGCATATTTTTCGTGGATTATAAAAGATTGCGATTGTGAGATTGTGTGGAGGATATGTTAAGTTAGTGAAGAAGTGGGAGGGTTTCTTTTAGGTGAAAGGGGGAGGGGGAAGGGGGGAGGGGGTGAGGTTGGTTGGATTTGAAATGTCCTGCTTCGCTTCACACACTCTCTCTCCCTCCACCCCCCCCTTTTTTTTTTGAGGACGGGCCTTTTAGCTCTGATAACTTAAGGAGGTTGCTGCGGTGTTAACTACCCTACCCTCTTCTACCAGTAACGGGCTTGTACGAAGAAAATATCGGACATTGATAGGGTAGATATAATGGCATGTCATGTCTATTTTATTTCTACATAGATATGTAATTGAGAACATATCGTGTCGGGGGGGTAATGGATAGATATAGAGACTAGATAGAGAAGATAATAGCAGCAGCAATGAGCGCTTTTTTGAGCCGTAGTAGACCTGTTTGGCGAAATGAAGAAAAGGAGAGGTATATATGGAAAGCATGTATCCATCCATCCCTCCCATCCCATGCTATATCCCATTTGCACAAACCTTTTTCGTCCCCGCGCAAATGTCTAGAGGTTATAAGCATATGAAGGTTATATAAACCAACGAGCTCTATGCGTGGCATACCATTCCCAGCTCTCGCCTCACGTAACCAACCCTTCCAACCCCCTCCAAAGAATATTTTTCCTCCCCCTGCAAATAAAATCCCAATCATCTCCAAGGAGCTTTTCCCCGCGGAGCAGGTAACATATGAAGGACGTTTCATCCCGTATTTTTTTTGAAAAAAAAAAAAAAACAAGGAAAAAAAAAAGAAGGGCCAACTCCGAACGGAAACTTTGAAACCTTTCCCATGGACAACAGTGTGTAGGGTGGTACTCCGCAGTGTAACCAGAACCAAGGGATCGGGATCAGTATCCCCAAGGGTATCGCGGGGGAATGGTTGTGAGGGCAAATAACTACGTCATTATAAGTCATCTGGTCCTTCGCATTCATTCAATGATTTGAATTGGGGTTTTCGGGGATTTATTTTCTGTAGATAACATCTTTGCCGTAGGTCGAATTGGTGGTTTGGAGTCGGCTGTTCGGGAAAATAAGAATTGCCAACAGCATGCATGGCCTGTGAGGGGGGGTGGGTAGGTAGTTAGTTAAGGCAGAATTGCAATCTTGAACCTTGGAAGCTTTCGTGATGACCCTTTTTGGTCGAGTTGATAACATATCTCGAGCGGTAAGTAAAAGCTAGGGCAAAATCATCCAACATAGGGAAACGAAAGGGTGATTGGGCAAAAAAGCAAGGATGCAAAGGGTCAGTCAGTGACACACGGCACACAATCGTTCACATGGCCTTTTCTGCAGTGGCATCATTGACGGGTTGATTAGCCAGTGATAGAATAAACTGAACCGAGCAGTGTGTGTCAAGTATGGCACAGGTGGCTTGGGCGCAAATGCTTGATTTGCTTGATTCCCGCCTTCGACGCCGATGGCTGCATCACCGTTCCAAAGGAAGACAACGCGAGGGGTAAAAGGTCTTGTCGTATGTCATGATTGTCCGGAGATAAACGAATTGTGTGGTTTCAGTATGGAGATTGAAAGGGAGATAACTATGTTAGTTACACAGACGCACGTTCAGGCCGCCTCCTTGAATAGCTAACCCAGCCTTGGTCAAAGCTTGTTCTTCATGTCTTTCCTGCCCTCATCTCGTCATCAAAAATAATTGTTTTTTTCACTTTGCCAATGGCGATCCATATCTCGTCTTACCTTCTTCGTCCGAGAGAGAGAAAAGGAGGGGACGGATAACTAACGAAAGCGGGGATGCTTAGCCAGCCAGAAGAACACGGGACGGCGATATATGCCAATGGGAATAGCCGCTGCAAGCTTGTGCCTGTCAGTCTGAACACATTTCTCTGCGGCACCCGTGCCCACCCCCCGGGGCTTGGTTTGTCAGAGCGTGCGAGATCACCCAGCTGCAAGAAAACTGCTGGGTAAGATAAAAATAAAAAAAGAACCCCCCCCCCTGCTTTACAGGGGAAGAAGGGGCTTATCCCCATCAGGCAATCCCGAGGCTCTCCAAAGAGACGGTGAGCAATCCGCCCGAATGCAAACTAATAACTAGCTTAGGGTTTGGATGGACTAATAGAGGGGTCAGCTTGAGCGAGATATCGCGCACTGGCCAGGTTGCATCACGACTGCTTTGCACAGACGCACAAGGCAGAATTCAGCCATGGGGGGGATTTTTTATACTTGATCCTTGTTCCGGTTGGACTGTCTTACCCCCGCGTGGAGATGGGTTTTGTGGGAGGGAGAAAAGCTGGGGTTTGATTTATGCTGAAGCAGTTAAAGGGGTAGATAAAGTGGTCATTGTGTTTTCAAAACCCTCCACGAAATTATTAATGACGCAGTTTGACGCCTTGATACGCCCGACATAGTAGTTGGTTGGATATGGGCGATCACGAATCATGATCTGATGAAATGATACCTGGAAAAGCTCGGGAAAGAAAGGGCTGTGTTTTGCGGCTACGTAAAATAAAACTGACGATCAAGATCTTATTACAATTTTTTTGAAAACAAGAAAAGAAAATCCTTTTCCCATGGAGCGGTGTTTCAGCTAACTAGTTAAGCATCGCTTCCCAGCTTAACTAACCTAACATACTTGGCTCCCCTTGAGGCGATCCGTCTGACGGCTCAGTCGTCCGCGCGTGCCGTCTTGCCTATTCCGGATTGAGCGGCGGTCTGCAACACCAGACTCGAGCAAAGATATGAATCAGCCTGGAGAGAAACTATGAATGACAATGTCATTGCTGATTGCATTAGATCCATTACTCTGTTGTCATTACTAATTTATTAGGAAATGTTATTCTTGTCAGGCACATATGAAGCCCCCTTTTCATCCATCCATCAAAAGGTCACATATGACCATCAATCATCAACCCAATTCCTCCGAAGCGAGCCGCTTCCCGCGTCCGCCCACTCGGGCTTCTTGCTTCCAGCTTTTTCACGGAAAACCTGAAACGGCCTGGTTTGGAATTTCTCCTGTATTTTTTTTTTTTTACTTTGGCTGACTTCACTCCCAAAGTCAGGAGACAACGGGCGCTGGTCACCCTGCATCTTCGCGCCCCAGTGCACACAACGTAATGAGTTCAATGGGTGTTGGAAAGTTGGCCTTTTGTTATTTGGTGAGTTTGTCATCTAATATGAGTGTTTGGATGCCTGGCTGGGGGCGTACAAAATGGGAGATTTTGGATGGATTGGACAATGGTATGTATGTATGTATGGACATGAATGTCCTGGCAAATAAATATGACCACCTATCATCATAATTGAGCAGTAGTTATATCATTCTCCTCAGAATGAGCTGAAGAAGAAAAAAAGACATTCTGATCCAATCCATCCATCTGAAACTGTCTAGGAAAAATAGGAAGTTATCATGCTTTTTGTCTTTGGCCTGCATCCATGTACTATGTACTATGCATGTATGCATATGATAACTGCACTGAGTTATATAATCTGAGGATGTTAGGGGGTAAATGGACACACTTCCCAATGACATGATAAAGAGGTACTGTTATGAGGGGTACCCAGTATGTTAAACATGCAATAACCAATGCCTTCTTATTGCTTTCCCCATACTACCCCTTCCCCATTCTGACCTCGAGAGAGTAGGATGCAGTGTATCAGTACTAGGTTCGCGTGTTTGCAGCGTTCAGACATGTTTGTACATGCATAGTACATATGTATATGCATTGCCTGTCGCGTGGATAGGTACAGAACGAAACGTAAGAAGAATGCGAGTATAATTTGGTGAAGCAAGCAAGTAAGGGACAAAGTAAATAATTACGATCAACCTGGCTGTCGCGCGATCATGGCGGGGATGGATGGCTGGATAGATGGGAAAGAACGTAGGCAATAATATCCAGATGTATGTATAAGATGGACGGATATTATATAGATCTGGATTGGTAGTAATATGCAAAATGTGCGTATATGTATGTACATACATACATACATTTGGAGGGGTTGATTTCTGTGCCACTTGACAGTGGTCATTATTGACAAGGGAATTGATAAATAGGGACGGTTTCAGGCTCAGGCAGGAGAAATTTGAGACTATGGATGAAACAGTTGATTTTGAATAATAGTTATGATAAGCATTCATGTGTAAAAGGGGTTGAAGTGCTGTGCTGTGCTGAGATTGATTGGTTGATTAAATTGAATTGAATCAAATCAACAACAACTTTTTTTGCCCAAGAAAAAACATCCAAATTTTCAAAGATTAAGTTATAAAAACACAATCATCCATCAAGTAGGATTGCTGCTTAATCATGCCTATGCTACTGAGCCCACCATGTTCTTAGCAGCCTACAGCACCTCTCAGCATGCAGCTTCTTTTGCTGCACCTCTTCTAGGTGTGCCACACCAAAACAGCAAAAACACTAATATAGTAAAAACATCAATTTTCAACACATTTTTTCTCAAATCATCAATATTCAATCATCATAATGCTAGATAATCAAGAAATCATCAAGAATTATGTTTAGTAGGCCTTAATCATGTATTAACACAATCCAACTGTTAAAATATTACCTCTAGCATGAGAATATAATGTCCCTTACAGATAACTCATGGGAAGAATCAAGAGCTATTAACTGTGAACTACTAATATTCCCATGAATAAGAAGCTCATAGATGCCCAAGAAGGAGTAATTATAGAGTAGATTGATCAAATAAACTATATAAACTACTTACTAATATCTAAATAAGTTTATAAGGTTATTAATTCTATTCTTACCTATTATCATTCTGATCCTACAACCTCTCCATCTAAAATTAACAAGATATAGGTATACTGATTCTACCAGCACTACTCAGAGCTTCACCAGATGAAGTAGAAGCCAATGGATTCAAAATAGCTCATAATTGAAGATCTTAGATATATATAGATATAATATAACTACCTCTTTACTCTTAATAAGTAATATTCATTTTTAATGGGAGATATATATAACTTCAATGAAATAGGATTCCAGGAAGGACAGAGCCACAGTAAATTTATTATTATATAGTATTTAAATGCTAATAAGGTCATATTATTATTATATTCTTACAGTTTGATAATAGTAATTGAATGTATCTTCACTAATAGAGAGGTCATCTCACTACTTATAATTTTACCAGAAAGAATCTATATGGAAGATTAGTATACACAGACTTCTCTACTAGAGACCTATACTACTACTATATCAGATATAGGCTTTATGAATGACA
Organism: Onygenales sp. PD_12; assembly: GCA_032988185.1. Classification (NCBI taxonomy): domain Eukaryota; kingdom Fungi; phylum Ascomycota; class Eurotiomycetes; order Onygenales; species Onygenales sp. PD_12. Next base: position 494,549 of record JANTQG010000004.1, on the reverse strand, counting down.
AGATAGGCCTCTAATAGATTAAATATTTCAATAAGTACTCTAAGACCTATCAAACTGGTATTTGATGCCTCCTCTTGATGGATAATCATAAATCTCATATAACATTTAAATTTCTTTAGTATTATAGTGAAAATAATATAATTCTATATAGATTTCTACCTCATTTAACTTATATACTGCAGCCTCTAAATGGACTATCATTTCAACAGTATAAATATTATCATTTAAAGATGGTCAACTCAGTAACTCAGTATGATTTTAAGAACTATGAAAAATACTAATTTTTATATAATCTACCTGAAATTCAGAAACAAACATTCAAACTCAATATAATTAAGGTAGGATTTTCTGACTGTGATATTCTTCCATTTAACCCTGTAATTATTCTAAATGAATTAAAAAAAATCATCTCAGAGCTACTACTACTATAGATCTACAGGGAGGACTCAGATTCTGATCTTCTCACCTCATCCTCTCAATTATCATCACTAAAAACCATACAATGCCTGCAGTGCTAAATAACTACTATTCAGAAGAGCCTCTAAGATGTTCAAAATATAATTAGTTCATCTAGTATATTTAGATGGCTTGATAAAATCTTCAAAGACAGTCTTTTGCAGGCTATTACACACCTACGCTCCATGCCTGCACTCCACACCATGGAGTAGCTAGTGTGCTTAGTCACACAGTTAGCTTAGTTAGGCCCTGAGGTATAAATACCCACAGGTGGCCCAGGAATCATAGTAATACAACCTTATTCTATGCAATGTTTTCATCTCAAGTTATCTCAATTACAATTAGTAGCATGTCTTTGCAAAAGATATAAGATTCTCCATGAGTTCCCCAGTCTTCACAATGAGTTGTCATTGTATCTCCCTACTCTCATCACTTTCACTTTTCCTTTGACAGGTTCCCATCTCTTCTCTATCTCTTCCACTTGTCTCATCTACTTCACAGACTGTTCTTCTCCAAAAGCCATACCTATCCAGGCCTTATCCTCCTTATAGATAGCTCTCTATACCTAGTACCCAAATAGCTTCATCCTTGTTATGGATAATCCTAATTTGAATTGTGTTCTCATCTTTCTCTGCATGTACTGCTTTGCTTGATCCCCTGATGAATCTATAAATGTCTGTCCCAGATTGCTGAACTCAGTGAGAAAATCCCAAGCTACCCACAGAACTTCCATAGGAATTACCCTACTATATCTATTCTAATTGCTTACTTTCATTCACTACATTACCCCTAATCCTGAGCTGCTATCATGGAAATTTATCATGCTATATTCAAACCACTATTTGCCTGTGAATCAACTGCTTAAAGCTCCCATACAAATTTCCCATACATTTCTCAGAAATTGCCCACTTTTTTACCCCCTTGAAAAGTACTTTCTCTCTTTCCAGTTTTTAAGTTTTTCTGAGATTTTCTGTGATCCTTTCCCTAAAAGAGCATAGTACATATGCATCCATTGTATTAGCATGTGTCTTCTAGCTGCTCTTATCCCTAAAATGGCATAGCACCTTTCTTACTTTCTGTACTTTTCTGTGGACTCTTCCCCTTGAAAGATCCATCCCATCTGATGATAGTCATTAATGTTAGCAGCCCTTATGTCCAAAGAATCACAGAATGACCTTTCATATCTGAATAGTAGAACTTACTCATTAGATTATTGAGTATTTCAACTCTAACTTCCCTCATCATGACTCTTTGCAGAACACTATGATCACAAGGGTAATATTTATAACTAAGTAAACTATCCATCTAAACCCCCCACCTAAGTCCAGGCAGGCATCCATAGAATCACAAGGGTGTACATGCTTATAAGTCAATTCACATAGAAGTTCCAAGAATGCTCAGGTGGTCTTACTGATATCATCAGACTAGCTCATTAATTACTCATTGCTTAATCAAGTAGTTCTCAAATTTCACAACTGCACAGACTGCTTCAAACAGAGCTGTATGTTTACCTACTGAGAAGAGGCATTCTTTGAGACTTTACCAATAAGATAGATATACCTCTCACTAAACTTAAAGTCATATTCAGAGGGCAACACTTCATTCTATTCAGCTCAACTATTCTTGCAGATTAACCCAGTACTGAGCAGCACATTATTTTGCAGAGCACTGGAGCTAATACTCACAGAGTCTCCAGAAACCCCAGATATAACTCCAACTGATGAAGAGTAACCCTTGCAGCTATCATTTATTGAATAGCCAGATAATATATCAAACATGAACAGCACTCTAGCTGCTGCAGGCACCAGTAAATCTGCTAACAATATAGGTTTCACCCTGTGCTAAATGCAAACCCTATGAGAACTACTCTCCCATGTTAGAGCTACTATTGCTCAGCTGGTACCAGCCCAGCTATCAGTATAGCCTCCACCTGCACCACTGACATCAATCACTCCATGGAAACCCCAGGACATTGGTTTTTTCTATCCTGATGCACTGACATTATGGGGCTGTGATGATATTATTAATAAAGAAGGCAAGACCTATTACAGAGATGTACATGCATTCATGAACTGGCTTAAGGTTGTAGTTTTGACCAGGAATGCAGCAAGAATCTAACAGAATTTAGATTTATACCTTAAAGGAGAAGTAGAATTCTAATGGAACTAGAAGCTTAATAACATCACCTACATAGATCTTATTGTAACTAATAATAGAGTGAAAGAGTAGATTAAGATTCTTCAATGATGATTCTGCATTAAAAGTAGTCAAGCACTATGAAAGCTTAATAAGACAAAATACTCACTCCAGAATCTCTATGACAAGTGCAGTTCAACCTCCTATATCCTGAATGTATCTTTAGCTGTCAAACACTGTGGCTAAGGAGACATCAAGTATGCCCAGGTCCTACATGTGTAGAACAACCTAGATGTTGCCTTGCAAGCCACTATTAATGAACTGGAAGAGAATATGATCATTGAAGAATTCACTGAGATTATTTGCTGCAAGCAGATCAACTGGACAGATCAATTTGCAAGTAATGATTGATATGTAAACAGTATGTATAATCAGTGTGGATCTTATTATAATAACTTTACCCCTCAGAGTAATTACTGTGGGTGTGGTAGAGGATTGTACTCTCACCAGTTTAAATGGCCTACTTACTAATATCAGCCCAGGTATCAGACACAGGACTATGCTAATGAACAGTACTGCAGCTACAGTGAGAATAACAATTAATATGGTGGCAACAACAATCAATATGATAGCTGCTACAACCAGTGCAATAGAAACTACTAAGGTAAAGCCCAGCAAGATTATTCTGAACTGCCAGCCCTGAAGTAACAGCTCCAGCTACTAACACCTAAGGGTACCTCTAATATTAATCTGCCTGGCAGGCAGCTGTGGAACCAGCAGCCATGCAAACAAGTAGCATTTCATACTGACCCTAAGGAATTAAAGGAGTTCACAGAAGATCTATATGGCCAGAAGGTAGAGTTTGACCCTTACTATAACTATAGTAAGTATATGTCATCAATAACCTCCATGTCAACCTGCTGCTCAGTATAGATAACATGGCACCAGAGGGCATCATCATAGATCTAGATAAGAGGATGCTGTGAATAAAGTTATGTGAGGATGCAGAAGCCAAGATTTCAGTGACATCAAGAAAAGACCATCAAGTCATCAGGCTAGTATATTTAGATGTCAAAGTCATTATTCTGCTCAGATCAGAGGTGAAAATTCCCCTCAGATGCTGCCTTGGCAAAGAGGAATGCCTACCTATAAATAGGGACTATATCTTTGACCCTGCCATGCTGCCACTCCAGATATATGTGCAAATTATAGACTATAATCTCCCATTTGCCCATATCATTAATAACACAGATAGGTAGGTCACAATCCCACAGAGATCCTGCATTGACACTCTAAGAGAATATGATACTACTAGTACATACTTAGTCAACCTCACAGTGAAATTATTGGCTCTTAGTCTACCTAAGGAACAGCCCCAGTATAAGCTGAATAACAATCTGGATATACCAGAGTCACTGGAGGAATCTTCACATGTCATCAACATTAACCCCATTAGGGTAGAAGTAAAACTACCCAATGATATAATAATTTATAGCAATGAGGAGACTACAAAATACTTCACACAGATTTGCAATGAATTTCCTAAAATCTGGGAAGACCACAGTAATGTTATGGACCTGCTAGAGGATGAGTGGATGTAAATTCCCCTCTTACCACTGGAGGATTGCAAGCTCCAGACCCAAGTAAAGATATACCCTCTAGGCTAGAAAGACTGTGAGGTCATAGATGAACTCTTCAACAAATTGCATGCCTAAGGGTGCATGGAATGGGCAACAGACCACACCCCCTCTAGATACCCAGTATTTGTAGTTTGGAAGGAAGTAAATAGTATACAGAAAGGCTGCCCTGTCATTGACATCTGAGAACTAAATAAAATAGTTGAGTCTGATATATATTTAATGACACAGCAGGCAGAGGTTATCAACTCTATGAAAGAATGCTACTACATTACTGTCCTTAACTGCATGAGCTTCTTCTACTAATAGAGGGTCCACTGTGACCACTAATGACATTTATTAGTTGTGTTGCACTGTGAATAAGAGATCCCCTTAGTTACTATAATGAGATATATAAACTCACTGGCATATGTACAGCACAAAATTGACCTCTTCCTAAAGAAGTTCAAAAAGTTTGTCCACTATTACATTAATGACCTGGTTGCTGCAAGTATCATCATGAAGAAACACAGCAAACATCTAAGAAAGATCTTCAGCCTGTTTCATGATAAGAACATTATTATCAACCTAAAGAAAGTATTTATCAGCTTCCCTTCAGTTAGACTGCTAGGATACAAGGTCTCATCTCTGGGTCTCACACTGATAGAGGATCACATTGCTGCACTGGCAAGAATCACATTCCTTAAGAATCTAAAGGACTTAGAGACTTACCTTGATACAACAGAATGGCTGAGAAACTACATGCCCTTTTATGCCTATCATGCAGAGCCCCTATAGGTGCATAAGATGATGCTCCTCAAGGATGTGCCAGTAAAAAGAAGATCATAAACCCAATTCTTTGCCCAAACACCCCTTGAAAAGCCCACAGAAAAAGAAGAGAAGGCATTCAATGACATACAAGTAGTATTTGTCAAGGGTCTATTTCTGGTACATCATAACAACATGTGATATCTCTTCTTCAATATTGATGCTTCTAAACAGAGAGGCTTTGAAGTAATGATATTCTATGTAAAACTGAAATGAGCACTGCTCAAAAAGATATAGCATGAAAAAATCCTAAACTTTGAGACTTCATCTTCATTAATCATAGTGGAGCCCATTATGTTCCTCTTCAAGATCCTCACATCAGTAGAAACCAGATACTGGCCAACTAAACTGAAGGTTGTGTGTCTGATCTGAGTGCTCAAGAAAGTGCAACACATAGTTGAGGCCATAGAACTTCCAGTGATCATATATACTGACCATTCAGCCATACTATAAATCATCAGATAGATGTCACTGACCACCTCTTTCATAGACAAGCTCAACTTAAGACTCATTCAAGCTGCCTAATACATACAGTGATTTAATCTACAAATATTTCATAAACCTAGCTGCATACATATCATTCTAGACACCCTGTCTCAATTGCAGTCAGATGCACCTACAGACCAGAATGAGCCTCTGAAAGACCTAGCTGCTGAGGCCACAGATGCATTTCTAGTGGATTACATGACTACAGTAGTTATAATATCTCCATAGTTCTGATAAAGACTCCTGAATGCCTACCAGCAAGACTCAAGGCTAGCCATGATTTTGGAAGTCATAAAAGTAAATAGTATATTGCCTGTAGAAAATCAATCCAAGCTACTGTACCACATTAATTCTAATAATAACCTACTATATCATGACCATGGGGATACTATGCAGCTTTGCATTCCTTGGCCCCTCATTGGTGATGTTATCAAGATTGTGCACTCAGATGCACACCTTGAACCACAGCAAATTATAGAGAAGTTGGATGGGTTGTCCATCTACAAGAAGACTCACCTTGTTAAAGAATATATCTATCACTACCCTAGCTACCTCCAGAACACTACCTGTTGCCATAAATCATATAGCACACTGCAGCTAATCATTATGAAGCTATCTCTATTCCATATCATTATAATTGACATTATTCTTGGTCTTCCTAAAGGACAATTTGATGCTAGCATGACCATTACTTGCAAAGTAAGTAAGAGGATGGCCTTCATCCCAGAATGCCAAAATTAGAATGTAGAATTCTGGGCCAAGCCATTCATTAAGTAGCTGATAATAGGTGACTAAGGCACACTATCTTATATCATTTTAAATAGAGACAGGAAGTTTCTCAGTTAATTCTGGGTAATAATCTTTAAGTCCCTTAGGGTAGAACTTCTCTATACTATAGCTTATCACCCCCAAGTAGATGGCCAATCAGAGATCACAAATCAGATGTATGAAATTACCCTCTAACATACAATTATAGCACTGAAAGATCCACAGCAATGAGAGGACTCAGCTCTCTTACTCTAAGCACTCTTCAACAGTGCCACAGCATCAGCAACAGGGATATCCCCCTACTGATATATATATAGCTAAAAGCTCAAATCACTGCTCCAGCTAGCACAGGCTTTTTAAAATCAGAATTCCCAGAACTTCTCTAGCTGCCTTGATGCAAATAAGGCACTCCACACAGCAGCAGTATTTATAAAGAAGTACTATGATAAGAAGTACACCCCAAGGTTCTTCACCACAGACAATAGGGTCCTTCTCTGAATTAGTAAAGGCTATGACACACCTCTACTCCAAGCTTATAGCAAGTTTGCCCCTTAATATGCAGGTCCCTTCACAGTCCTCTGCTGAGTTGATAGCCTTGCCTATCTTCTGGACCTTCTAGCATACTTCCAGGTACACCCTATAATATTCATTGCTCACTTAGAATCTACCCCCTGAGAAGAGGACCTCTTTGAGTGCACCCCACTAGCATCAGGCCCTGTAGCAATGGAAGGTGATACATTGGAATAACAATCATACAAACTTGAGAAAATACTAGTAAAATGGACTAAGAACCTCAAATGCAGTATAAAGATTAAATATCTTGTATAATGGAAAGAGTATGAATCAGAAGAGAACTAGTAGTACTCTATGCATATCTTACTGGATGTGAAAGAACTCATATAATAGTATGAGCACAAATAAGAAGAATCCCATTTACTGTTAATCCTATGACAGTGAGACTGACCCCTAAAGGTAGCAGCCTAGAAATCCCAAATCCTCATAAATAAACTCAAAAGTGCTTTTCAGTTTCCCCTATATAAGTAGAGATCATAAGATTATGTCCATGGAATTTCCATACCCCTATCTGTTATTAAAAGCCCCCTATGCTCAGACTATCACTATTCACTATGAAATGTCCATTACTCTATTAGAACTATATTGCTCCACACTAGTTGTACCCCATTCATCTATATGTCTTTCACTAGTCTTATCCCTATTTACTTATATGCATAAGCTCTTACTTATAGATGTACTGCCTCAATTGGCTTCAGCTACCCTACTCACTATAGACACTGAACCATAGAATATAGAACTTTCATAGCAAACACTATTATTAGGGCACATTCCTAAGCTAATATTCACCACATACATGAAAGACCCATCATAATGAACCTCCCAATCCTCCAGTCTGCTCACCCTTACACCTATTGCTATGGCAAATTCACCAACAACACTTCACTTAAACAAAGAAAACATACAAACCTCCCAACTGACTTCTACCAGCCTATCTAATCTACTAACTCTCAACATCTCCACAGTAATTCAGAAGACCACATGCAGAACATCCAGCCTGCTCATCTATCTGCTAGCAAATATCATGGAATCTCCAATAGTATGATACCCTCCAAATGCTTGCAGTTAGCAGCACCTGATGACCCCCTCACCCCCACTCACACACTGAAGAAACAATGCAAGACATCCACCCTGACCACAGACCAGTCCAGCATAAAAGGAAAAGGCAAGATGGCAGCTCAGCAGGCTGAAGACAACAAAGCTATTGAAAATGTCAAGACAATGGGTTATATAGAGGAGTATGCCATGAAGTTTATTACCAAGATGTGCAAATACACTCTACCTCTAGGGGTAATCTCCATCAAATTTATGAGCATACTCAAGGAAGTCATTAACAGCATGAACAGGCAAGCTGCAAATTAAGACCTACATGATAGCTACCACATCTTCAAAGTGCAAGAGTAGTCAGAGAAACAGGCTAATAAGAAGCATAAGAAGAAGATGCTGTGGGTTATGAGTAATACTCTGTAATACTTACCTCTTAAGATATACCTTAACCTAGAGAATGAATGCAACTTTGAGGGACCATTACCTAATACACTGTCAGCAGAGGATAAGGTGGAATTAAGAAAGCTCAAGATCAGAATGACTGTTAATAGGATAAAGTTAAAGACAACTATAAACTGCAACACAGGAGACACTACAAAGATTTATAACTACAATGAATCTATATACCTGTGTCTCACTGCAAAGAATCCAGGCTATGAGTATTGTGATTCACTGGGATGTCATCTTTGGAAGAATCAAGTACACTTTAACCTGATATATACCATCAAGAACAACCATGATGCTGCCACCAAGCAAGTCCAGGGCCAATAAAATGTGAATAAGATTATAGTGGAAAATACACATTACATCTAACTCTGTGATTAGCAAGTAGAAACTTGTAACTGGGAAATTGATCTCTTAATTACTGAATGGTGTCAAGGGAACACTACTATATTTCCCCCTAATATAACTAAAGATCAAGTTGATGAGGCTGTGGACAACCTGCAGGAACAAAACAAAAAGAAGTATATTAACTAAACTAAATTGCATAACATTGAATGCCCCTCAGCCAGCATAATTAGGAGCCAACATATTAATTGTGTAGATGCAGAGATCCTACAGTACTTCCATGAAGAATAGAGACAGATAGACAGCCTGGCAGATATAATAGATAACAGCTCCCTCAGCAAATGAACTAAGGAGGATGACTCTAACAGTAATGCACTCATAGAGTGACTCACTGTAAGCCCCCCTTACACAGTTAGTATTACTCTCACTGTAGCTACTACCATAATCACATCATCTCATGCTGCAAGTGCCAGTGCCTAGCAGCCAGACCTGCTCATGAACCTTCAAGTGATCAAATGTGTTGTGACCCTCTATAATATAGGTAGAGAAGATGCTCTTGAAGAGGTCAATCAGCTCCATACCACAGAAATATCCCATGCTAAAATATGCATACTACCTGCTGATGAATTGCACCAGGCCATCAATAAAATTCAAGCTTAAGCTCTCACCAAGGAGAAAGCTCAATATGATACTGTAAAGAACAAAGCCATCTACCTCATAATGATATTATGCAACCTAGAGGAATAAGAAGCTCAGTAGGTCACTTAGTAGTATTATCATACAGAAGTCACACATGCTATCATACTCAATAAGAGTGCATAGGAGATTAATAAGGATATTGATGTCATCATATAGATCAATAATCAAGGTGCCACTAAGCCTGCTGATGGCACATACTAAGAAGAGGCAATCAAATGAGTTGTGCATCTATAAAATCTCCACTGTGAGGAGGCAGAAAGCACAGTCAACTTGTGAACAGATAAAGGTATTACCTACTGGGCCATGCTTGAGATGCTATGGGCTGAACTAAAGAGTGCACTGAACAAGTTAGATGTGGAGATGAATGCAGAATAAATAGATGATTCTGTTTACCAAGTTAGATGTGAAAGATAGATGCTGAATGAATAAATGATCCTATTTATTCTATTAATATATTTTCTTTTCTTTCCTTCCTTATGCTGAAATGTTCTTTATGTTCTCTACCAAAATGTTCTTTACTTTTACTCTGTTAAGCCAGCATGAAAGTATCATGATGAGGGCATTGCATGCTTTTCAAAAGGAGGTAATTATTACACACCTATGCTTTACACCTGCACTTCATGCCATGGAGTAGCTGGTGTGCTTAGTCACACAGTTAGCTTAGTCAGGCCCTGAGGTATAAATACCCATGGGCAGCCTAGAAACTATAGCAATACAACCTTATTTTATGCAACATTTTCATCTCAAGTTATCCCAATTACACAGGCAGAATTAGGGGCTCAATAGGAGGTAGAGATGAGCAGCCTACTCCAGGCAAATTAATACTACTAGATGAAGAATATATGACATTAGGTAAAACTAGATACTCTAGTAGGTGGTGTTCTTATCATTCATAATGCAAATAGGAAGATTGCTGATCATAGAGCAGCAGAGGCAGCTAAAAAGGCATAGTAAGGTGAGGCACAAGAAGGGGGGCAGGCCACTATACAGGCACCCAGTCCAATGCAATCTGATATTAAACATGAAGTTAATAGGGATTTAGAAGAGGTATGTAACTGAGATGAGAATGATAGCTTATTTATTATAGATAGAAGGGGGGATCTATCTCTACAGCCCATTTAATTGACATCTTAATTCAATTTTTACCTTATCAGTGTTTTTACCCTGGTAGTGTGGCACACCTAGAAGAGGTGCAGCAGCCACTGAGAGGTGCTGCAGGCCACCAAGGACCACAGTGTAGGCACAATTAGTTTGTATTTTGCTAGGTCAGTTTGTGAGGTTGATTTTGTTTGAGGTTATATGTACTGTACCTCATGTACGTTATAACTATGCTGTCATCAAAACCCCCGCAGAAAAACAACATCACCAGCAATAAACACTTGCATGCCCGAGTTCAGCCCAGTTTGATGTCAATGCAATCACTCTTTCCGGGGAGTCAGCTAATAAACAGCCTTCCATCACCTCGTGGGCTAACGGGTCAATGCTATTGGTATATAGTAACTTGGTGTTTGATATCGAATCGAACTGAGAGTGCGGGGGGGGGGGGGGGGGGGGGGGGGGAATCTGGGGAACGAGGGGCGAAAAAAAAAAAAACGAAAGCGAGTAAACAGAACGGAAAAATCTCAAACTGGACTGAACAGCTTTTGGGGATGAGTTTTAACTAATTTATGCAGTTTAAGCTTAGTTTATTGAGTAAAGTAGTCCCCAGATCCCGAGCACACTGATGAATCGACAGATGGGAATTGGTTACATCGATAGATAACTAAAACAACTGATAACGAGCGGCAAGAGCGCGAAATGGGCGCTCGAACCGCCTCGCTTCCTCCAACCCTGGCATATCGCATCATCGCGTCATCTGCATCCCCGGTCGAGATTGTTGCCATCTCGGGTTTAGTCCTCGCTGTTAGTATGGGGGTGCGTGCAGGAATCTTAAACTCTCCCGTCTCCAGGCTGGCTGGTGCTTGGTAGCCTGTAGCCTGTAGGAAGCCAGGCTGCTATTCTTGGAAATGGGAATAAATCTGACGGGCGACTGCCGGTTCGTATTTGGTTTCATGTCTGTGCCTTTTTCTTCTTTTCTCTTTCTTTCCTTTCGATATTTCGAGGTTTTGGATGCTTTTGTGGGTGAGTTATGTGGGCTGGTGAGTAAATAGGTAGGTAATTTCATCATTAGATAGGGAGAGAAGAAGCTAGATAGATGGTAGAGAGAGAGGTTGAAGAGAAGGAGAATGTCCGTAACGGGGATGTATTATGACACCCCGTATTGTAAAATCGCCGTAAAGTCGCAAAACCTTTGGGGGTTGGTAAATTTCGGCACGATTTTCCCGTGCTGGGCGTTGGCGTGCAGAGAGAGTGTGTGTATTTGTGTGCCGTGGCTACTGCAGCGTGTATCGAGGACAGACAAAATTCAAAAAAGTTTAAACTTCTTCTATTTCTCTTCTTATCTTGTGTTTGGTTGGTTCGGCACTCTTCACTGATTATGATTGCTGGCTTGCCACTCGATTATGGCCCTATGGGAAGCTAGGTTACAGGCCCGTAACTTTAGATGGCTATTCGATTCTGGAGAGGGAGAGTTGCTGATTTGATTTTCAAATTTGCGCCATGCTCTGCGGGCTGACTGGTCACATTTCCTGCGTTTTCCAGTCCGGGCTGATTCCAGGCCTGGAGGCTTCTTCTTTTGGGGTTCTAGAAAGTCCCTGCGTGGGGTTTGAGTTTTGATAAGGGGTGTGTTTGTGTACTCTGTACGTGTGTCGAGTGTTGAAGAAGTTGGAGTGAGGTTGTTGGAATGTTTGATATTTCAATTTGGGGGTGAAAATCCGCCTGGTGCAAAAATGAATAAAAAATACAGCCCCATCAGATTATCTCCGACTCTCCGCCTGAACCCCACACAAAAACCCCCCCGCTGGCCCGCCCTCTCCTGCACCGATCAATACACGACCAGCTAAATAGCTTCACAGTATGTATGTAGTCAAACTGGCGACGCCTCTTGCTTTCGAATTTTATTCTCTCTGGTTGCATATTTCTCCCCCCCGCCAAGAGGGATCACCCCGCCAAGCCAAGCAAAAGCACAGCATCTGAAGGGCGATCCACCCAGATTCCACCGTGCGAGCCAAGGGGGACAAGATCACAAAAGATGAATGCCCAGAGAAAGCCAAGACAATAATGAGCGGCGGAACAGCGGATTATCAACTAGAAACTATGGGATGCAGTGACGCAGGGTGTTACGTCTTACAGACTCGAGACCCTTGCTTGGCATGCGAGGTTTTTTCCTCTTTGTGGTGTTCGTGGGAGGATCAAAAGAATGTAGTATGTATGGAGGAGCTGGTATGCGGGTTTGCGTGGATGGTTTCTTCTTTTATGCTTTATTTATGCATTGAGTGCGCATAAATAATAATAATAACCTTCACTAAGAGAAATGACCGGGAAAAAATACAGATGCAAGAACGATTCGATATCAATATCAACTTTTTTTAACTTCTGCGAAACCATCCCGGGACCCTTACGTAGGGCTAGCTCCCACAGAATGATAGGAGAACTTGACAAAGAAACAGGAGAAAACAAGAGCATTTTATTATTTTTGTATGGGGATTTCTCCAACTCGCTATTTATTTAGCCCAGTCGATCCTCCATCTTTTCCCCAGTTTCTTTACGTATTGGACTTTTCTCCCTTGCCTTCACCAGTCACCAACACCGGGGTAAATTGTTTACCCCTCCGCTTTACCTACGTTTCCTCAGGCGAAAAGACAGAGCGGACGATAACAAGAAGAAACGACGAAAACGAATTCCAAATTCTCTCGTTCCGTTCCCTTGCCGAGACCCCTTCTTTGCCCCTCAGATCTCTCTGCACTGGCAGAACCCCTGCCGACGCTACAAACCACCTCCAGAGCCATCCGACCCCGGATTAAAACGCTGCAAAGCTTGGCCTCGCTGTCCACCGTCACGGTGGGATTTCCATTCGCCCCCGAGCCCTCCGTGGAAGTATCATATTCATCCAGCCTTTTGCCGGGTGACCGCCGGTTCCCCCCCAAAACTTAAAATAAGTGAGCCCGAACGGCACATCCGAGAAACTCGCTATCTGCCATAACCTACCAGATAATCAAGAAAGTGTATGGCAGAGCGCGGCTGCTGAACAGCGCCAGAACTCGCCGGAGCAGTTTCAGAATAGACGATTACCACAGCCTCATCTTGCTTAGCTTACATCACCTTTTGCGTGGAGTACATGTATGGATGTCGTAAATCAGTGCCCTGTTGCCCTGCCACATCAACACATAACCCACCAAGGCGCTGAACCACGCAGGCAAATCCTTTCTTGCTTTTTCATCCGTTGCTCTGATCCCCCCACAAGTTAAAGGAGTGCTATTGTCTTGTCTTTTCCGAATTTTCGTCATCGTCAGCCTCCTCGTCCTCATCATCAACTCCTCATCATCTGCCCACGGGAGAAAAAGGAAAACAAACCGGAGGGCTAAAAATACATTTCGTTTTTGCAAAGACAGGCCAGCCCCGGTTTCCAGAATTCTTTGCAAATTCGACCGCAACAAAGTGGGAGAGCCCCGAGAAATCGCCAGCGAGCAATACAATACGGGAGGTTTTCGGTACGGGCGGTACGGTACGGACGGTACGAGACAGAATTTGCAAGCCGGCATACGGGACCGGCCATCGTCATCGCGCAGAGCCAGTGGGCCCCAGCTGGTAATTTACGCATTAGCTAAGCAGCCCCTACTTCGCCCCTCTCTCTCTCCCACCTCCGCTTCCTCTGAATCCGCTGTCTGGCTCGGCTCCAATTTTATATTTCGCTCTCCTCTCCTCTCCCATCCCATCCCATCCCATTCCATTCCAACCTCACCTCACCTCACTCCTCAACTCAACAACCCTCTCCTCTCTCTGTACACACTCTCCACTCTCCACTCCCTCTCCCTCCCACTCTCACCCACATGTCTCCAGTCTAATGGGTTCTATGTTCTCGTCGTTCTTCATCCCACCGTCCCTTCTCCTCACCCCCCGTCATCTCTTCTCCCATTCCGGCCGCTATAGTTCTCTCCAGAGGGCTTAGTACCGTCTCCTCTACTCGCGCCGCCTACTCCTCGATCCCAAATCCCACACACAATTGGAACGCTCCTTGGCCTTCTCGCGTTGTTCGATATACGGTCCCATACATACATACGTACATACATACGCATCGCTGGTCGTGCCATATCTGAGACAGAGTCGCCGTGTAAAAAGGACTGAAACGGGACAATTCTATAACCTAGCACCATCGTTTGTCTGGCAGGGCCTGGCTTGGTTTCTTTCATCGTCCTGTGGACCTTGTTGGGTGCTTTGTTGATTGTGCCGCGAATTAAGGCTGCGGGATATATTTATCCAGTCGTGAAAAGGCAGAAAGGGGAAAAAAAGAAAAAAAGTTTTGCAGCACTATAAAGCGGCCATGACGACGGGTCCAATCGCATCGGGTCCTGTTGTGTATCCGACGGACGGCCACAAGGCTGCCGAAAACGGCCGCCCGGAACTGCCCAACCTGTCGCTTCTTACCGCAGACTACGCCGCCGCCGGCCTGGACAACCCCCGCCTCTGCGAGCTGCCAGATGCCATCTTGGAGGAAGACGAGGAGACCGCCAGCGAACCCGCTGAGCCGGTGACTCCAAACAGCGAAACCCATCCTCACCCTTTCCGCGAGGAACCGCCGCATCTTACCCCGTTGGCGAAACCCGTAATCATCAACACCGATGCTACCCCTCCTTCTACGCCTCCCAAACCCATTCCTGCCAGCCGCCCCACCACCGCTTCTACCACAACCTCTACAACTCCCCGTCCATCGCCTCTGAGGACCGCCTCCAAGTCTCTCAGATCGCTCTTCCGAAGAAAAAACAGCAGCGGCGGCGATGAGTCCGCACCAAACACTCTAAACCCTAGCCCAACGGAAACAAGACCACCAGAACATGTCTCGATATTCACCGCAGTTCGGAACGGCTCCTTCTCGTCTCCTCCACGCAACTCGCCCACCACCTCCCGATCAGGCTCTCCTGCTACTCCGTCCTCGCCCTCGAGCACGTTGAACGGTGGTTCAGCCATAATGCTGAGCACCTCGTCGCCTTCCGAGTCGAGTTTCTTCAAAAAGTCGACTCGATCCTCGACCGGACTAAGCTTGAAAGATCGCAGCAGAATCGTGTTCGGCGCCACCCCGAAACCTCAACGCCCAGAACAGAGAATCCGATCACCCAGTTTAAGTGATGTGCGAAATCAGGCCGATCCTGTGTTTTCGATCCCCGCTATGGCCGGCGTGGGATTGAAGGCACGTCGCATGAGTGCTAGTCTTCCGGATAATTTTCAAGTTAGTACCTGTGAGCTGAGCGATGAATACGTTAGTGCAAGCAAAGTTCCTGGGAAGAGAGGCAAATCAATTGGGGTTGGTTCGACTGCAACTGTCAAGATCATGTGCCGGAAGGGTTCCAAGAAGGGCGATTTTTTTGCGGTCAAGGAATTCCGAAAATGCGGGCAAAAGGAGGATCCAAAGGAATACGAGAAAAAGGTCAAGTCTGAATTCTCGATTGCCCACAGCCTGGATCACCCAAATATCGTCAAGAGCATCCGCCTTTGTACCCATAATGGCCGTTGGAATCATGTGATGGAATATTGTTCCTATGGAGAGCTGTACAGCCTTGTCGAGAAAGGGAAGCTCACCACCGAGGACAAACTGTGCTTCTTCAAACAAACGATACGGGGCGTTGCTTATCTGCATGCAAATGGGATTGCTCATCGCGACATCAAGCTAGAGAACTTGCTCCTTACCGCCGAAGGTCGTGTCAAAATAACTGATTTTGGTGTTTCGGAGGTGTTTAGCGGAATCCATCCTGGGCTGCGTGCTGCTGGTGGTGAATGTGGCAAGGAGATGAAGGATGTTACACTTTGCTCGCCGGGAATATGTGGCAGTATGCCATATATTGCCCCGGAGGTGCTAGCAAAGAAAGGTAAGATGCCCGCCCGCCGGAACTTCTCATAGACCTCTGCTTACATTGGCATAGACAAATATGATCCTCGAACGCTCGATGTCTGGTCCTGTGCTATGGTCTACGTCACACTCCATTATGGTGGTTGCCCCTGGACTGCAGCCGATGCCCAATACCCCAACTACGCCAAGTTCATTAATGGGTGGAACAAATGGCTTGAGGCCAACAACCCCGACACCGAAATTACCGAGGCCAATTATCCAAGATGCGGACCAGTTACCAAATATATTGGCCATATGGGAATGAAGCGTCTCATCTTGAAGATGCTCCACCCTATCGCAAGCGAGCGCGCCACCATCCAAGACGTCATGACAGACCGCTATTTCAAGGTCATTGAGTGCTGCTCCCCTGAACCACTGGACGAGTCCAAGATGGTCACCAGTATCGACGCTGCCGGCAAGGGAAGCTGCAAGCGCGCCAACAGGATGATGGTGCAGAAAACCCATAAGCATCTACCGCCGCCAGAGAAGAAGTTCTTGCCCCAGCATCGCTTTGACATGGGAGATGGGTATCAGTAACTAGCCCCCCGCGCACATATTTTACCCATCATCCGCAATATCACCATCAACTTTTTTTACCCTTCCTGTGAATGAAACGTTTACCGCACGGTCTGTGGGAGTTAAAAAAACCCTACGCAATTCATTCGAATTGAGTCGGTCGGTTGTATATATTTTTTTTCTTATTAATCTTTTTTATCATTGCGTTACTTCATGTGGAGCTTAGCATCTTGCAACTTACGCTATTTTCCTAATCCTACCATACATACTCAACCTGGATCCCCCATCGGTGTACCGCAATGCACTCTTACCCTTCTGTTCCGTTGCGTTGCGTTGCGTTGCGTTTTGATTATTATACACCCTGTTGTCATTTTTCCTCTGGGCGGGGCGGGTGGAAAACCCTTCGTGGCTTTTTGTTTTGCTTTTTTTAATACATTGCGTGGGTTAGGGCTGTCGGTTGGTCGGTCGGTCGGCTTGAATCAAATTTTGCATTTTGCCATGTTTCTATTCTATTCTGTTCTGTTTTGTGTTGTTGTTGGTTGGCTGTTTCATCTATCCCCTTTGCGCGCGCTTTCTTTGATGGATGGTTTCTGTAGCAGCTTTTCCCCCCTTGTTTTTTCCTTCTTCTTTACATTTACTTAGTACATCTTAGGGTCCATATATACGGCGAAAACGGGGGTTTGTGGGGTTTATTTATTTGTTCCTGTCTCTGTTTTTGCCACTCATGTGGTTTATTTTGTGATTTATTTGGTTGGTGAGTGGGATGGATGGATGGTGGTTAGCTGCAGTTATGCTTATGCTTTATTTACCCCGCTGCATTTGAGAATTGAAGGAGAAAAATTATTATGGATTTTCTTTCTTTCTTTTTTTTTACTCTTTTTAATGTACCTGGCTGGGGATGGATTAATTGGCTGGCTGGCTTTGTTGACTTGAATTGAATTTTAATAAGCATTGGTTTTTGCTATGCTGCGTTTATGCTGTGCTCTTGAGTTTCTTTTTCTTCCTGCTCTTTTCATGCTTGTTATGCATTGCTGGTATGACTATGGCTATGGCTATGGCTATGATTATGATTTAAGATGCATCTAATGATGGATGGATGGATGGATGGATGGATGGATGGAGTCTAGTACTCTCATAATGTACTAATGATGATGATGAATGATATGATATAATATGATATGATATAGCTAGCTGGATAAGCCATCTTCTTTATCCATTCACCTATAGGTAGTTTAGTATGTTTATTATATGCCTTTCCCCCCTCCCTCCCCCCTCCCTCCCACTCCTATCGTTTCGCTGCCAAATCAAAACCATGGCGACGATAATAGCAGGCACACATGGCACAAAGGAAGATTGCCGGGCGAGGAGATTGCTCGGAATGTTCCTTGCGGGTCATCTATATGTGGTGGGGGGGGGAGGCGTCGCTGGCGTATTTACCTGGTAGTAGGGTGAGTGTATGCGGGTGTATCAGATGAATGAGCGGGTTTGATGAGGTGGGGTGAGGGGGTAGGGGGGGATGGTGGGTGTTTATGATCTGTTAGCAGATGGGGGTGAGTGGGTGGTTTGCAGTGGATGTTTTAAAGGGGGGGGGGGAAGTTGGGGGTATAGGACTGTGGTTGTAGGGATGGATGAGTGAGGGGATTATGTTTAGGTCTGGAACTTTGCGATTCTTCGACTTGAATATTAATGGGTTGGTTTGTTGGGAAATGAATAGAAGAAGTTGAAATATCTAAGTCAGTTAGTCTCATCTCATGTCTGAAGGATGTTTCTATTTTGCCGACAACTAGTGGTAAATAACCTCCACCCTAGTGTTTTCATCTGGTATGATAACCTTGAGCCTCCACATTTAAACCCACTAGTTATTTTAGTATGTTTCCTTGGATTTTCTGTCTCTTAAGTTCATTCTTTCATTTTTTATTTCATGAGATCTAAACATAACCCCTAGAATTAAGCTGCAAGTAAATGCAGATATAGAGATAAGTATACAGACAGCCTTAGATAGACTTGGGAGTAGATTTGAAGGCATGAAAATCTATATGTAAAGAGAAAGAAGAATGGTAGAGAAGTCAGACTGTGGAGAAAAATAAGGGAGCTAGGAGATTTAGTTGCTTGGCAGGTAGATAAGCATACAGAATCCTGACAGTACAGTCAAAATTTTTTACCACTAGTGTGGTGGAGATCTACCATTGAGTCAGATCAATTTTTCATCAAGACTTTTCACTATCAAGTATAGCCATAAAGATAGATATTTTTCTTTTGTTGCAAGACTTCATCTATTTATTCATAAATTTCTCATGCATGTGTATGCTTCTTTAAGATAGATCTTTTATTTCTTTTGAATATTACCTTATCATTCTATTACTATGTTGTTTTGTACTATAAATTACCAATACATTTCTCTACTTCAATATTAATATCAATTCTTTTCTTATATTTATTACTGCCCTGTTTAGTGCCATCTGATGTATATACCCTGTCCCTGCTTCATTAATGCATATGATTGAAAATATGAATGAATGAATAGATAATAGTATTAATATAGATAATTATACTGAGTTCTTTTCTTCTTTTTCCTTTTCTTTTGTTGAGTATGTTACTCAATGCAATTCTCTTATTTTAGTTTATAATAGGCCCATTTGATTGGAGCAGGCCTGCAGCTTTATAGCTGTACTAATAATAATACTGTCAGAAGAAAACTTTAAAGAATGAATCTGCTGAACTATTAAAATCATCAAGCTATTTCTTAATAAATATAGACTTTAGTGAGAAGAAAAATCTGCAGTAGATCTTGCAGTTCCTTCTCTTTCTTAAGTCTCTAAATCTCTACTTATAAAAAGACACAGATATTACTATCATTATTGACCTATTTTTTATTTGTAAATGAGAGTTACTTGTCTATTCATTTCTTTATTAATATATACTTTCTAAGCATACTTAGTTGGACTCCATTATATATTATTAAACTCAGTCAGGAAAAGCATTAGCTCTACTACTAAAAATTGAGATTAATAGTAAGAAGATATTCAGCTCTATTAATTCCTCATCAGGCCTGCCTATATCTAGTAGTATCTTGCCTCCTGAAAGTAAAATAGTTTATTAGTAGCTTGTCATGCTCATATTAGTTTCTGAATCTCTTGAAGCCCCCTCTTTTAATAGGAAAGATGTTACTTAGTTTATCAACCAGTTTGATGTCATGCTGAAGCTGCACCATATTTCTAAGGATGAAGCCTTAATAGTGCTGTGTAATTATTACTTTATAAAATTATAAAGTCATGTGGATTGATTGGTAAAGAACCTACAAATCTAAATTAAAGTTAAAATAAGGTTAATATTAGAGTTCTAATAGAATGATACTTATTAGTAAATATACAATTAGATCTATCTGAATGCTCTATCTAGTTTTAAACAATTTTTCAGTTAAGATATTCTTACTTTTTACTGCTAATTCTGTGCTATCACTGAGCTACTAATCAGTCAGAATGAGATTCAGAAATCTCTTGCCTACTAGTTGTTCTTATGAGATTTACCTGATGGAATTCATAAGAAGGCTTTTTATAAGGCTAGGTTTAATCAAAATAACCCATCTGAGTGGAAAATTTTGAAGGTTTATAAAGCTACAGTAGAATCTCAGGAAGTCAAAAAAAAAATAACCTGAATGATTATATCTAATCTAGGTTTCTATATAATATTACTTATTCAGCTACTTCCTACTCAGTCTGTCTTTAATTTATCTATCTTAGCTGTACTGAGATCTTAAGTGACTCTCTCTATACTATCTACTTCTTTTAATTTAGCTTCAAGAAATTTAAATAACAACTTGCTTGAATCTCTCATTAACTAAATAGATGCACTGTTACTGGTCATCACAGATTTCCAACAGTAGGAAAATATATAATAATTAGTTATAGTATCATACATTCTCACCAACTAGAGATCTATTAATCTTACTTGAGATCTTATGAATGTTTCCTATTATGAAATGTAATATAATTCTAACAGTTCATATCAACCTCAATCTGAAAGCATATTATAATATGATTATTCTTCTCATATCTGTTAGGGTTATAGTAACTCCTCTCACATGCTTCCTCAGTGTCTTTAAATTAGCAAGTTAATTGACCAGGAAAAGATCCATCAAAATAGAATGAGTAAATACTTTGATAGACATATAATGTAGTGTGACTTAAAGATTAATGTGAATCAGTATGAATCACATATCATTATTATTAAGTATGCTTTTGAGTAGAGATTCACATCTTCTATTATTCTAGTAGTAGTAAAACTCTGTAATGATAGTAGCATTCTTATTTTCTCTGATAGTAGCTTATTACCTGTAGTCAATTTTATTAGCATATGTGATGTTAGGTTTGAAAGTGGTGCTGAAGAAGATAACTTAGGTAGCAAAATAAAAGAGGTTATTAATATAATAGCTGCTCAGACTGCTACTGAAAATAGTAAGAATAAAAAGTTAGCTACTAATAAGAATTAATCTACACTCTCTAATCAGATTGAAAAGAAGAAAGCCCTACCTTCCACTTATTCTTAAAGGGCTGATTGCTATTTAAATGGCTCCTAAAAATTAATTTTATTTGCTGAGGATATCATCTTACCTTCATTCAATCCAAATGAATCACAGACCCTTCTTGATGATCAACTACAGGAAGAAATGCTGATTCAGCTGATTAATGAAGCTGTGTCTGATGCTGAGATAGTTAAAATATCTAAAATTCAGAAGAAAATCATCCTCTATTATTTCAGAAAATCTAAAGATTTCAAGCTCTCTATTAAAATAAAGGATAAGAAGAACCATGCCACTGCAACTCAGATCATCTTTAAGAAAATTATATATTAAAAGATTATAGAAATTTAGCTTAAGAATATTATAGCCTGCTCTGCTCAGCTATAGCAGACATTCTTTCAGAATCTTCCAGCTAAAGTTTAGTAATATATGATTGAGGAGGAATCTACTAGAGTCTTCTTTATTTAGCTCTTCTATCATATCTCAGAATATAACTCTCAGTGGAATCTAGTGTTTATTAGCTATATCAAGTTTTCTATTAGCATTGAAAAGGGTTGAACTAAAGTCATATTTAATGATGAGATAGAGATTAACTGTATAATGAAGAGTACTATCTTGAATCTCAGTCTAATCATTTAGAAAGATACTTTTAAGTTAATTCTTAGTGCTGGTGATCAGCACAGCAGCATCATTAAAATTTATAAGGATATTTTAGTTTATATTAAATTTATATTTATATCTCAAACCTTCTTCATTCTGGAGTGTGGTTCTCATGAGTGCATTCTAGGCTGTCCCTATGAAAATATAACTTGATTAGTATAATAGATAGATAATGTAGGTAGCATCACTATCATAATTTTCAACTCAGATGATAAAACTAATTAGGTCTTCTTTCTCAGCTATTCTCCAGGAGATTATAATAATAGATAGCTGAATGATCTTTACAGTAAGTATTAGTTTTTAAACTAGAGGTGCTGAGTCCAACTGATCTTTATAATAATAATGATGAGTAAAGAGATGAAGTCAGAGTTAATAGTATTAGTATAATAAATAATAAGATAGAGATTCTACTGTGTGAGAGTAGTAAGAGAGAATCCAGCTAATTATGATTTTCTAGCTCAGGGCTGATAAATATCTTCAGTCAATTAGAGATTACTATTTAATTATCTTAGAAATCTCTACTATACATTCTCACTATTCTGTAATAGTACTTTCAGCTATTTTTATATGCTATATTTTCTTTCTTGCAGCATTCTATCTCTAAAATTCATCAAATTTGTAGCATTTAACTGCACAACCTTCTTCTCTATAATTCTACTGAGCCTTCTTCTTGATCTCATCATCTGATTATTACCACATTGTACAAATGAAAAGTAAATAAGATTCAGCCTCTTAATATGCTAGTAACAGATAGAGGAACACCTAATAGGACAGATTAATAGAAAGAGATTCATTAGAAATAATATTAAGATAATATTAAACCTGCAAAGAATTTACCTTTATCTTATAATTATCTAATCATATCTTGTTTCTTGGATTGCCTGTGTAGCTCTCATCTCACATCTAATAGAATAGAAAAGCTTCAAATTGAATCAATCTTAATGCCCTAGGAGTATGAGCTGCTGATTGAGATTCTACTTAGACAGAAGAAAATATTAGTATGAAGTTTTAATGATTATAGAAAACTGGCTGAAGAGATCTCTCCACCAATTAAAATTCATGCTATTAAGTATGAAGTATGGTAGGCCTCTAAGTTTTCTATTCCTCAAAAGTTACTACTAATAGTTATAGAAATACTTTGCAAGTGAGTTAACTCTAGCATCTTCAAATATTATTATAATTCATATTAGAATAAATGATTCCTCATCAAAAAGAAGGAGTCTGGAAAATACTAAATCATCAATATCTATATAAATATAAATATTATTATAGTTCAGAATGCCTATATTCCTCTCAGTGCTAATACTTTTATAGAAGATTTCACTAGGTAAGTTATCATCAGTATGATGAATTTCTTTTCTAAATATAATTAGATCACTTTATATAAGGATAGTTATAATATAACTATCTTTTAAATCTCAATCAGCCTTCTTCATCAGATAATATTATTATAGAGTGCTATAAATTCTATTATTACCTTCTGCTGAGTTATAGCTTACATTCTCTATTTAAACATTCCTCACCAGGTAGATAATTTCATGGACAATATTAGTATGAAGGGTCCATAATCTTAATATAATAATAAAGAGATTATATTAGAAATTTACCAGTTTATTTTGAAGTATCTTTAAAATCTGAATCAGACTCTGATTAGTATCAAGCTTTTAAACACATGCATTTAGATTGTAAAATCTGAGTTCAGCTGCTTCAGCATGATTCTTATTGAATATATCATTAATACTAATGAGTATTGCTCTGAAACCACTAAAATTATCAAAATCATTAAATGGCCTGAATCAACTGAGATCTCTGAAGCTCATATCTTCATCAGTATTTATATGTATTATTACATCTAGATTCTGAACTTTATTCTCATTTTCAACCCAATCTATTCACTGTTCAAGAAAAATGCCTTTTTTCTTTAGGAATCTAAGTAATCAAATATCATATCAGTTCTGAAGATAGTACTAATAACTACTCCTACTCTGCACTGCATTAATTATTCAGAAGGTGCTGAGGATATCATAGTTACAACTAATATCAATAAGTATGACTGGGGAGAAATACTGAGCTAGCAAGATGTTGAAAATAAGAAGCTTTATTCCTACTAGTATGAAAGTAGAATCTGAAGCTTAGTGGAAGTAAAATATGATATAGGAAAATAAGAATGCTAAGTTGTCCTTAAAATGCTAAAGAAATACTAATATTATCTATATGATATTTACTTCATTCTTAAAACTAATGTGAAAATTTTAATTGCTTAACTCAACTAGATGGCTACTAATCTTTCTGGTGCTTTGATAATTAACTAGCTTGCATGAATTCAGATGTTTAATTTTAATGTCTATTACATTTCTAATTGAATTCATAGTGCTGCTGATAGTCTTTCTTGATGACTGCCTACTAATGATGAGGCATCTAAGGATTAAAATATCAATGAATTTATTAAGATAGAATTTAATTGTATTAGTATGGCTTTTACTATTATTTTTGACTTCAAAGTTTCTAATGATGCTAACAGTGAAGAATCTCATGTTCTTTCACCCTCCTATTCTAACTGTAGTAAATTAATTGCCAGATACCTTATCATCCTGAAGTAGCCTGATAATATTCCTTATAAGGTCTTTCTGAAATGGCACAAACATGCACTGAATTATATGATGCATGGGCAACATTTATTTCACTAGTCAGGTAAAGAGATTCTACTAAGGTACATAGTAGATGATCCAGATGAATAGAAGGAAATCATTACTTAAATGCATGATAAGTCTAGCTATAAAGGTTATAAGGCAATCAACTATAAGGTCTCTCAGTGATATTAGTGGGAAGGCTTATTTAGTGAGGTTAAAGCATACTGCAAGAGATGCTATGAGTGTCAATTTCAGGAAAGTAATTACCTTAAGAAATCTCTATATCTAACTCACTGCAACTATCTATAAGATAAGTAGTGTATTAATATCATTAAGTTTCTGAAGAACTGGGGGAAATTGTGTGCAGTTATTACTCAGAATGACCTCACTAGCTGAGTTGAAGGCTGGCCCCTTATGCATGCTAAGGCTAAATATATAGTATAATTCATTTATAAGAATATTATATGCTAGTATGGCTGTTTTCAAAAAATGATTTGTAATGATGAGCTAGAAAATCAGAAGTGGACTAGAATTCTCACTACTAAGTATCATATCAGGTAAATAATAATTTCACTGTACAATGTGAAAGTGAATGGCATAGTTGAATATAGCTACTACTCTATTTTAGATATGCTAATGAAGCTTCAATGCTGTAAATAAGAGGAATTAAGTTAATTATTTCCACTTAACATTATAGGTAGATCATATCTTTATTTAATAGTTAATAGATGAGATGTCATTTTATTTGCAATATAGCTATAATATTATTCTCCTTATTGAGCTTGAGATATTAACATGGCAAATGCTTCCATAACACACTGTTTACTCTTATACTAACTTGATATACATGTAGATTTAATAGTTAGAGAGACAGAATGAGAACCTGAAGGAGGCAGCCTTTTACCTATAGTATGCATAAGAGAAAAATCAGAATCTATTTGATGAAATCAAGCAATTAGTACACAATTTAGTTTAGGTAGAAGATCTTGTCCTTCTATATGACATCAAAATAGAGATATTTTATTTCATTAAATTTAACTTCTAATAATTAAATCTATATTGTGTATGAGAAATAAATCATGAGAAAGATACTTACTATTTTGAAGAGCTAAATAGCATATCATTCTATAATACTACTGCAGGTAACCAGATAAAGAAATTTTACCTTCATAATGACTAAATACTAATAGTATTAGATAATATAGATTTAATGGAGGATAGCAGTGAGGAGAAAGAAGATGTAGGTGAGAAAGAGAATACTTTATAGTCTCTAATTTTTTATAATAAAAGTTTTATAGTTATTATCTAACTATTGTGTTCATTTCCTTATTCTATTCATTCTTTCTTTATTTTCTTAGTTTGGCTGTATCTACTTGTCAGTTTATTTTCTTTATTAGTTGTCTCTTTATGGTTCAAATGCTGGCATGAGTGGTATGCCAGGATCTAAATATATTTTCACATTTTTTTACAATTTTCTTTATCTCTTTCATTTTATAGCCATCAAAATGATGGTATGTCTTTCTCTCTCTCTTATTTTACTAGCTGTGACTATCTTTACATCTCATATTTGAAAAACTATAAGAGTATACTCTGCTTTATATTCCTCTCTACTTTCTCCTCATCATCATCACAGATATCTCAATCTCACTCTTAAATCAATCTATATTAATATATGACAGTGCTATATCTACAATTTCCCTCACTTTCTTCCTGTAAAATGTTAAATCACCAAAATCTATGTGCTCTGGCCCTGAAGCCCACTGACTCCCTTGCCTTGATTGAGTATGGGAAGAAAAAGTTGTCAACTATCAGAGAGATTTAGAAGTATATTAATACTCTTAATAGATATGTAGCTTTATACTACCAGGTCCAGTGTGAAATTACCAATCTGATTATAAGCAGGCATGAAGATAGAGAGGAGAAGGTCACTACATATTTTGAATAAATAAAGGAGGATAAAGTCTGATAGGCAGTAATATTTAAAGCTGACTTCTACTATTAGACAGTGAAGATCTATTATATAGTAGAGACAGTCAGAATTCATCAAAATTGTACTTCAGAAGGGTATAAAACTTGTGTAGAACACTGAGAGAAGATTATTACTAATAAATTCTGATTGATACTAAAGAAGGATAAATGATGTAGATATACAGTAATTCTCACAAGAAATTATAATTATCTATTTATAGTAAGAAGAATCAATTAGGTAATATGAATTCAGTTGTCTTAAAATTCTAAAAAGGGTAAAAAGCTTCATAAGGAATTAATGCTTTTAGATCTTAAGAATACCTTAAGACTAGATTTTATTAACCCTAAGTTAAATATGGAAGCCATTCATACTACTAGGCTTTATATTGATCCTGATGGAATTCTTACTATAGATGTCTCACTATTTTTCTCTGTATCTACTAACTTTTACCTACTACTAATTTCCTTATCTTCATTCTCTTAAAATCTTCAGTATCAGCCTTCTTCAGCTTTACTATATAATTCCCATATAACTAGCTAAATACCTCTACCTTTTT
Source organism: Onygenales sp. PD_12 (assembly GCA_032988185.1). Lineage (NCBI taxonomy): Eukaryota > Fungi > Ascomycota > Eurotiomycetes > Onygenales > Onygenales sp. PD_12. The sequence goes on along the minus strand of JANTQG010000004.1, from coordinate 467,322 downwards.
CTTACTCTCCTCAGAATAATTACCATCATTCTAGATTAGTTCCTATATTTCCTTCTGCTTTCTTGCCTGATGCTTCTTAAAATCCTGACTTTATTTTACCTGCTTCTTACTTATGATATGTCTCTAGCTAATTAGTTTCATTAATAGCTACCTCCCTGTCCAATGTCAGCCTCTCCTATTTTGCCAGTCTGTTGCCAGAAGAAATGACAGAGCTTGAGAATTAAAATGCTAATAAGAAGAATCCTAACATTACTAAAGCTATTAAAAAGTGTTGGGAGATTAATTATTATAAATGTATATGTCATTAGAATGTTAAGTCTACCTTAAAAGCTCAGCTTAACAATATAAAGGAGCTAAATGATAGCTAGCTTGTCAAGCTTCTAAATTAACTTATAAAGTTATTATTCTCTTTTTCTTTATACTATTATCATGCTATTAATTTTGAAGGGAAAATTAGTTTGCTGACTCAGAATTTAGACCAGATAGCTTTAACATTCAGACTTAAAACTATTATTAATAGCTGTAAAAATCTTAATTAAATCTATACTACTAATAGTACTTTTCATTATTTTCACAAAGAGTGTTACCCTGCCTACCTAGAGGATCTTCTTTAGATATATTATATGAAGTATGTTACCCTCTCTTTCATTACTCTACTAAACTGAGTAAGTATGTTGAAGAATTTCAGCCTGAAAAATATAAATATAAACCTCACACTGAATAGCTGAGCTGCAGATAGCTCTTTATCTCTTCCAATTTTCTTCTGACTCTAAATAGAGATAGCTATGGAAAATGTGCCCACTGCATATAATATACTCAGAAAGATGATAGTATATAAATAGAATATATACTTATTTTATCAGTAAAAGAATTAAAAGTCACTAAAGTGACTTTACATAATGCTCTATGAAATCATTCAGCAGATAATTTACTAGAACCCAGTTTACTATATTTAATATATTACTCTTTGTTTGGATTATTAGATAAGACTTATCTTCTACCTTTATTACACTAAGTTCATTAGAAAGGAGGATAGTATATTTTTCTAGCATATTAATATTAACATTTAGTGCCTTACTAAGGAGAATCATAGTGTGAATATGATTCAGAAGTCTATTAGCATAATAAATAAGAATCATGCAAATTGTACAACTGTGATCTCTAGCATGCATTGCTGTGTCTCTAAGTGGAATCACTAACTTTATGAAAGAAAGTTTTTAAATGGCAGAATTATTCAGAATATCTCCTCATAGATGCTTATTAATTAAAATTTATAGAATTTTAAGAGCAGCTGAAAGACTATTTCTTGCAAGTAAAAAAATGTATAAATTATTATATTATATATTCCCCATAAGAGTACTGATTTAGTTATAATTAAGTGGAGAATAATACTTCTGTGATTCATTAAAATTCAGAAAGATAATAAGTCTTTAAAAGTTTCAGAGAGCAACATATGAGAGTAGCTCTTATAGATAAATTAAGATCTCATTCATAAATCTACAATACTTTCTAGTCTATCTATTCTATATAGTAGCATTTCTTATTACTTTCCTGCCATTATAACTGTGACAGGTCTTGATGTACTTTCTGAAGCTTTAATTGAATATTAGTAATAAGATGATCCTTTAATCTAGAGAGAGTAGTAGATTCTTTTTAGCCTGATATCTGATCAGCCAGCTAAGAATTATATTCTAATTTAACATAAGAGAGCTGTGGGAACTATAGTTCATATCTTTATAACTATAATGAATACTGAGAAACAGCTGTTCAGCTAGTAAAGTTTCTTTTACTACTATTATAATAATATTTCTTTTAATTCTATTATTAGTGATTATATAGCTGCAGAAAATAATACTATTAAGATCCTAATCTATAGTTATGAGAAGATAAATACTAGCTAGTTGATTCAGCTAATTATAATTTCCTATCTCAGGGCTGGGAAATGTTTTAGTCAATCAGAGCCTGCTGTTCTACTACAGTTGCTGCTCTTACTATTACTAATGTATATTTATTTTTCTTTACTGTGTTGCTCAGTTTGCTTTCTCTATACTATATTTCCTCTATATTTTCCTTAATTTCTTTTATTTTCTATGTGTAGTCTACTACTACTCTATATTTATTTTTCTTACTATATTTACTTTCCTTTCTATACTTACTTATCTATATATATCTTGCCCTGTACCTTCTACTGCTGATTTTACCTGTTATATTTTCTTTCTCTTTACTCTCTATTTTCCTTGTGTCCCTTACTTCTTTATTGCCTGCACTGCTTATCTCAATCTTCATTATTATCTATTACTAACTATTCTATCTATCTAGGGTATATTCTTCCTTTATTGCTAACCTGCCTATTTATTTCTCTGGGCCTTATTTTTGCCCAGTAGTTTACATGTCCTAGGGCTATGCTCTACTCTCTCCTCATTTAGAAACCTCTCACTAATCCTGTTTCAGCTCCTATCTTTATTCCTAGCCATAAGGGCTGCTACCCCATAATTTTATGATTCAAGCTATTAATGAACCATCTTGTCTGAGCCTCTACTTAAAAATACTAGTTATATTTACTATAGCTCAGAAGAGACTTTATTGTTACTAACTTACCTATTCATTTCTAAGCTATCTCTCTGTCTTGATGTAGTTGCTTTCTTGTAAATAGATAATTTAACACACAATATATGATTATTCATCAGCTAACTTTAGAACTACATAGTCAGATTGATTTTGAGACCACATATTCAGAGCCACTACTCTTACTATAGAATAGATTGATTTTAGAACAATGTATTCAGATTTACTGCTCTTACTGTAAAATTAAGCTATTTTTTATTTACTAGGTTGGTAAATCAAGGGGAGGGAAGATATATAGTGGGGATTCACTATCAGATTAGATCAATTTTTCACTGAGACTTTTTATTACTAAGTATAGTTATGAAGATAGATATTTTCCTTTCATTGTAAGACTTCATCTATTTGTTTGTGAATTTCTCATGCATGTGTATGCTTCTTTAAGATAGATCTTTTATTTCTTTTGAGTATTACCTTATTATTCTATTACTATATTATTTTGTACTATAAATTGCCAATACATTCCTCTACTTCAACATTAATATCAATTTTTTTCTTGTGTTTGTCACTGCCCTGTTCAGTGCTGCCTGACATGCACACTCTATCCTCACTTCACTAGTTGTCAGCAAAATAGAAACACCTATATCTGAACTCTTCATTTAATCTGGGCCTATATCTATACCCCCTATCTAACTCTTATTTCTTTGACTCTGAATGTTATATCTGAACATCCATCATGCAGCCAGTCTTGACTATACACCTAATCACTAATAGACAAGCAGGTAATAGATATAAATATAAATACCCACTGCTTTCTCTTCTCTTCTATATCTGTGGTTTACTGAGGTATTGCCTTGCACACCTTGATGAGGGTCTCATGGCAAGATAATTTTAACCCTAATCAAGTTATTTCAGAAGATACAGTCCCAAAAGAAAGAAAGAAAGAGATAAAGAAATAAAGAAGCATAACAATGACTCCTCAAGAAAGAGACCAAGGCACCATAAATACCTCTCTTTACACAATGTTTCTGCTGTGCACCACTTCTAGTCTCCATCCAAGGCACTGAATCTTCTTCAACATATCCCACCAGCATTACCTCTACCAAAGAAAAAAAAGGTGGTTTGGTTTTGCTGGATAGACACACTTTAGCAAATTAGCGTATCAATAGTATTAAAATGGTTCTAGTTAGATGCAGTGGGAGTTCTCTCCTTGTCATTCTTAGCTTCTGTACCACACATAGAGAAAAGTTCTGAATTTTCCTTGATAAAGAGAGATAATCTGGGCAACAGTACGTAATAAATAGCTAATTCTTTCATTTCTCTACCCTCAACCATGAGAGCTAGCTGGCCGCGCATGCAACAGAATTGCAGTATGCCAGATGTATGTGTCCAAGGACATGCGGCATCAATCAATGAGACACAAAAGAAAACACCCCACACAGTTGGCACTTCCATCTCACAAAGATTTGTAGGCTGGGAGATGCTGTGGTGGTTGTTGTTGTTGTTCCTCGGCAAGTAACATGGCATGTAATAATTATTAAGAGAGTAAATGCAATATGCCGTTTTTGTTCAGGAATACTCTGCAGAGCCAAGGGCGTACGTAGCGTACATTTGGCATGTTATGTACGCCATACTGGGCTAGAAAAGAATAAACATCCATGGGGGGAAAGTAGGCACGCGATCAGTTACCTCATCCAAGTGAGGGGAAACGAAATGATAGGAAGGAAGTTCACGTGTGGTTGGGCAATAGGTAGAGATAATATTCTGCGGATATGACGGAGATTGGATGCAAACAAGATCATGAAACAGAAACAGAAACAGAAATGGCAAAGCACTCCCATCCCTCGAGACGGATTCCGGATGTGGTGTTTCATGCCAAGGACAGCATCCATCTTGCGCGGCCGGCATGCTGATGCCAAGCGGAGACGGAGAGGGGTGGGATGGCCTTTTTTTTTGTTTTCTGGGCGGTGTAATTATTTTATCCAGTTATCTCCCAATTCCATATTGGTGCCCAACTTGCGTAGGACGCTGGGAAGGGAGCGGGTGTAGCATAGCGGGAAGGGAAGGGAAGTTTGGCGGGGTTGAGCGGCTAGCTGCCTTATACTGGCAACCCGTAGTTAGGAGTCAGATCGTCCTGTCCTGGATATGCATGTGTATGGATGTTAAGACTTGGAAAATCTCAAACAAAAGAATGCCTTGATTTAGCCTGGCCCTTGGAAGGTTTGGCGGGTCGAGGCCTGGAGGGGCATATGTCAGTTGACGAGGATTTCCCCTATGCCCCTTTGCAAAAGCCTAGATGCTGTGTCTCATTGATCGTGAATGGCTCAGAAATGGGCTATACGAAACGCACAGCTTGCCTGAAGGAATCCTTGGGATAGAAAAATGTCAAATGCTGCGGTCCAGGATGATGTATGTATGCAGTTAGTTTGCTGTACAACAGCGCAACGCACCCACGCCATCCCTCACACAGCCAAGGCACAGTCAAGGAAGGCATTAGATTAACAGTCGAGGGATTTAAAACTCCAGCAAGGGAATGGGCAGCAAGCCAAGCCCCGATCTCCCGCTCGTACTCGTGAGGAACCGGCTTGACAACCGAGACGCAGGGGACGTTTGAACTTTTGGGAGACGCGTTGACGTTGTCGTCAGAGGAGAGAGATCCACAAGCCAGAGAGGCACAAGACACCGCCAAGCAAATAAAGCCGTTTAGTTACACTTATATTCACAACCGGCCCGCCTCGCTTCGTCGTCGTCTTCTTTTCCTGATCTGATCCGATCTGATCTGCTTAGCTGCGGGCTGGGGCATCATGCCAAGAGATAACGAGTCAATATATTGAACGTCCGCCAAGCGGAAGCAGCGCTAAACAAAGAATATATCGCCAAGCCCTGATGCGGAGATCAGCCGCCAAGCCTTGACGGAGCGGATGATGCGTCGTTTGGGCGTTGCACAGCTTCAAATTCCCATCTCCGTTCGCCTTCAACCCTCGGTTCGTTTCTTTTTCTTTCGCTATTCCGCTGGCCAAGTTGCAAAACTGGCCTAGGATGGTTGACTGATTGGCAGTGACTGCCAGGGACCGTATTGTTTCCACGCGTACGGAGTATTTAGCGTATGGTTATGGGTTTTGAGAATTTGGTATGGGTGTATGGTATGTAAGAAATCAATCGACTTGCGCGGTCATGTCTTGGGCTGTAGAAGGGCAATATCAGTGTCTTGGTATCCAGGGGCTGGTGCAGGGCGTAAGCAGGGCAGATGCTTGCTCTGCCTCTTGCCTGTGTTTTCAGCTACTTGCTTGTCTGATATGCTCAGGGACACATAGCGAGAAGATTCAATAGGTGGTCCTTGGTAACTTCCAGCGCTATATTCGATCGTTTCTAGATGAAACTGCGGGGACATCTTGATCACTTTCCGATCGTCTCCTGCGAACCCCTTTAATACATCTGAAAAAGGAAATGCCCAGATGTCAGGCTGTCGCTTTCGATGTCGATTGAGCCCAGAGAAAAATGTTGACTGCAGTGGTGGGAAAGCCAGATATGAGATTTACTGCTATTGCGCTCCTATGGAGCCAGCCAACTCATGTTAAACACACATATCTCCATAACGCCGGTCGTGAACGATTCATTTTAAATATTGAAAAAACAAGACCCCTTCGGAAAGGTTCACGACGCAATAGCCGCCCACTTGGTGCGAAAATAATAGCCTGACAAGCTATCATAGTGCTTCAAAACGCAGACTCATCCCCTGCCTCTGTTTAGCTTTGATTGAATGGCTTGCCAATCTCCTAGGTTTATATGTTCAAGAATGGATTTCAGCATACCCTTATAGTGATATCAAGGTTTCAAGCGAACAACACCTCTAACGGGTCCCTCAGCCCTTTCAGGCTATTTGCACATCTGACATGAGGCAGTCGTCTGAAGACAAGCTCCCTCTCCGTCCTCTGCATGAACTCTTGCCATTCCTTGGTCTGAATCCACTGCCTCCAGGCTTGCTTGTTCTGGAAGTTGACAAGCAACAGAGTGTCATGCATGGATTCGCGTGTTGTCCCTCGAGGACGACCGGGCGGAGCCATTTCGACAGGAATAGTCTCGAATTTAGTGACCAGTGGGTTGGCCTGTGCATGCCGTTGGATCTCTGACAAGAGCGTATCCAGACGGTGGACCATGGGTGGTTCAGACTGTGAAGGAGTGGGTGGCGAATTTGCGTCCGCCACAGCAGGTTTGGCCGTTTCGATGTTGTGGGACATCTGTGACGCAAAGAAGAATATCATGCAAACAAGCGGTTTACCGCGTGCTTTCCCTGGCGTGGCCACATTTGCTGCCTGTTCGCCGTCTTTGCTCCCCTCCTTGGACCTGGTTGTTTGAAACAGCATAGCGGGCAGATAGGTCAAACGCGCGGGAGGTAATGAGCTTCACGCTGCTAGGTAACTGTCATTCGGAGGATGGTAGGTGATGAAAGCGGAGGGTGCTGGCTGGGTGGTATTAACTGCTACCTCAGATGCTCAGGTTCGTTGTCTGGATGCATGGCGCCCCTTAGCTTTCCCCGCATTTCAACGGCGCATCCCAGACGGGAACGGGTTTGGGCGGACACAAACACCAACCCCGCAAATTGGCAGTTTGCCAAACCTAAATGAGGCACATCAATAACTTGTATGTGTCCGGGCGTGGTGGCAGGTTTAAGCAATTGTTAGGCCTAGTAGGCTGCTCTGGTGAGCATCGCGATTCCAGGTAGAGAGAGGGTCCATCCAGTCAACCAGGGGGTCAAAAAGATAACTATCCTCAACCTCAAAAGTCTTGCACACCAGTTTCGCCCTGTAGTTCCTGTTTTCTGTGTCCTTCCTCGTCATTTTCAACCATGAATTCCGGCTCCTCGTCATCGAAATACCGTTCTTGCTCTTCATTCCAGTCGTCATATTCCTCATTATGGTCGACAGCAGTGTAATCAAACTCGTGGTCCGCACCCCTCAAAAAGCGCATCTCCATCTCGAAGCGCCATCGCTCTGCACCCTCCTCCTTAGTCTCGGGTATCTCATCCTGGTCCTCCGCCAGAATCTCCCCGCTGGGTCCCCGCGTGTATGACAAGGTCGCATTCGGGTCTGGATGCGCCAGCGCCTCCATTTTGGCTTCGGACCGCAGTAGATCCGCCTCAAGCACGCCCGAGTATCCCTTCGCACGACCCTCCTCCTCTCGTTCTGTAGTTGTTTGGAATCGTCTGATCAAGCGGTCGTAGAGCAAAGGGTCTGCGCACAGTTTGGCGTCAGCAAAGAAAAGCAAAATCAGCAAACCCGGACAAAGCTAACCGGCCAGCTCAAGCTCTGGGGAGAAGTATTCCGGATGCGCATCGAGATACCGTTTGCGCCGGTTCTTGACTTGCACAGACTCGGGCGGGTGGTGCTGTGGTGGCGGGTGGTCTGGTTCTTTTCTGGAGCGGGTTTTGGAGGCATCGTCGCGGACGTATGCGCCAGTGTTCATGGGGAAGAACGGCATGGCGGCTGTCATTGCGGAGTGCAGCAAACCAGCCTTGCGGATATCCCGTAGGAAGCGCAGGAATTGCGTGTGAGCTGCTGGTATTTATTTGTGCCCGGTGGCGTTGAGTTCAAGTTTGTTATCCATTTTTTTAGTTTGGGCGCGGGCCGACTTTAGATTATTTTGCCCGCAAACCCCACCAGTCCCGGCCGGCATGGCATAGCTGGCCTTATTTAGCGGGCGGTTTGTATATCTTCACGGCCTGCAGAGTTGATATAAAAAGCTGCCAAAAGTACTACATTCGTTATACCCCTAGTCTCCCAATTGCCAGACTCAGTCTTCTTTTTCTCCCTACAATTGCTGGCCAGCCCGGTTCTGGTTGAAATTGGCAGCTATTCAACCCGCCAAACCACGACGCGACTATCAACCAACCCCTGGCGCAATCCTGCTCCTCCGATGAATTGAAGCGTGCAAGATTACATGAGATTTGAGCTCCCTGTTGCTTGCCATGCCGAGCACGAAACCGCCCTCGAAGGGTGGAAAGCCCACGCAGAAGAAGCGTGAATCGCCTACTACAGACAGCCCGACCCAGGACGAGCGCCCTTCAGTAGCGAGCACTATCAAGGCCATTCTCCTGGCTGTATTTTTGCTCATTCTTGCGGCGGTCTATTCGCCAATATCCCAGTTGACCCTCTCGCCAGTCTATGGATCCGTTCCCGCTGCGGCCTTCCATCGAAGGGGGCTCATGGTGGCAGCTCTCTGCGGATGGCTTGGAAAGGATCCTATCAGAAAGGCATTCTCTGCTAAAGTCATGAATATCCTGCCCGTCCTGGCGTTCAGCATCCCGACGATTCAGTTCTTCCTGTTCAAGTGGAGTATGCAGTTGGGGTCCGTATACGGCCCTCTCCTGACCGAGCTTCTCACCTACTTCCCCCTCGTGCTCCTATCAGTGGCCAGTGTGGCTATTCTGCTGGAAGATGCTGGTTTGAAGAGCTACGGGGAGCTTGCGGGAAATCATGGCCCGTTTCTTGGGTCCTATATGCTCTTTAGCACGTTGGAGAAGATTGCCGGGTTTTTTATCCCTGCGCATATCGGAACGAACATGTTCATGGCACGCGTCCCATTACAGCTCATAACCGCCTTGCTTTATGCGATTTCGATCCCGTCGAAATGGCTGCTGCTTGCTCTCCCGTCGTTGCTGTTTTCGTCGCAATACAACATTCATTTTCCCTTCCAGAAAACGACTACACTCCTGAATTCGACGTTGCAGGCTGAGAATTATGTCCTGCTACACCGAGAGGAGTCCCTGACGGGATATTTGTCAGTCCTGGAAAACGTCAAGGACCATTTCAGGGTGATGAGGTGCGACCATAGTCTCCTGGGAGGCGAATGGACGCACGTTGCCAACAAGCAATATCCGATAGTGAGAGAGCCTATTTATGCCATCTTTGCGATGCTCGAGGCGGTGCGGCTTGTTAAGAACGATGACGGGAGCCGGAGAAATGGAGGCCCTGATACTAATGCTCTCGTTATGTAAGTTTATGCAATGCGATATCTCATCTTGTAGCAAACCATTCATGCTAATCCTAAACTAGTGGACTTGGAATCGGAACGACACCAACTGCGCTCATTACACATGGCATCGACACGACGGTTGTTGAGATTGATCCTGCGGTATACAATCTTGCTACCAAATATTTCAGCCTTCCAAGTAACTACACACCAGTTATCCAGGATGCTGTTAGCTTTATAAATGAAGCTACGAAAGCCACCCCAGTTCCCAGCTATGATTATATTGTGCACGATGTCTTTACCGGCGGGGTCGAGCCAATACCTCTGTTTACTGTAGAGTTTATGCAAGGGCTGCGCGCTCTACTCAAGAAGGATGGTGTTATCGCTATTGTTTGTCTCCCCCCGTTCCCCCAATATGTTTACTATAACCATACTAACATATTATCCCCCCCTTAAAAGAACTATGCTGGCGATTTGACCCTCCCATCCGCCGGCCTCGTCGTTCGAACGATCAAATCCGTGTTCCCAAAGTGCAGGATATTCCGCGAAGGCGAACCGCCATCGCCATCAGACGACAGGAAGGGTGACTTCACTAACATGGTTATTTTCTGCAAACCCACGGACTCTCCCCTCGAGTTCCGCAACCCTACGAAAGCCGACTTTCTAGGCAGCAGGTCTAGGCAGGTGTATCTGATGCCAAAGCACGAGATCGATCCAGCTGTCTTCCAACGGGTCGAAGAAGGCAAGCAGGAGATTCTTGCTGCGGGACAGGTGTCTGATATGGTCCAATGGCATTCCCGAAGTGCGTCTGGACACTGGGATATTATGAGGACAGTTCTTCCTGTGAGTATTTGGGAGAATTGGTAAAAAATTTGGATTGTCGCATAGGGAACAAAAGCACGAATTCGCGCAGGACGCCAGTGCATTTTCTTGACTCAATTTATGACCTATATCCATCTTGGTATCTCTGGGGGAAAAAAAGAAATTTCTATACATATCTACGCATGTATAAAACAATCGCTCATTCATTTCACTTGCATCCCTCACAATATTGCCTTCTCCTCCGCAATCAAATTCTTCCTCATCACCGCAACATCCGTCTCACTAAACCCAACCTCCTTAACCAAATACCCCTCCACCCCCCCATACGTCTTATCCACCCAATCCAACGTGGCCATTATCGCCGCCGCCTTAGCCGACACCATCCTCTCCGCCGCCTCCCTCCGCCCCTCCAGCGCCGGATGCTGCAGTATCCGCTCAATAGACTGCTCCCTCAACACCCCCATCCCGACCTCAGTCAACTCATACTCCCTCCCAATAACCTCATCATCCGACACTCCCGCCAGCCTCAAAATCAGCGCAGCGCACACCCCCGTCCGATCCTTCCCGGCACTACAATGAAACAACAACGGCTCCTTTGGCCGGTCGCGGATATGCTCAAACACGGCCCGGAACGCAAGATGCGCGCCACCCCTTAGAATCTCCATGTACGCCCTTAGAAACCCCTGCGGGCCATCCGGGGAGGAATAGTCTTTGATTCTCAGCGCCAGGCCCTCCGGGCTAGCGTCTTGGTCCTTGAAGACGGGCACGTGGCGGCGGGTGGCCTTTGGGATGTCGGCGGAGGGGCTGCGCTCGGACTCGATGAGGGAGCGGAAGTCGTAGATGGTGGTTATGCCGAGGGAGTCGGTTAGGAAGGCGGCGCCGGAGGGGGTGGTGTTGGAGAGGGTGGCGGAGCGGAAGAGGTAGTTGAGGCGCACGGAGGTGGTGGGGGAGATGGCGTAGCCGCCTAGGTCGCGGAGGTTGGCGATGCCGTCGGCGTGGTGGAAGGGGGGGGAGGGGAGGGGCATTGTGAGGTTTTTTTTTTTTTTTTTTTTGATATTTCCCCCCCTCTAAGGGTTCGGGTGTATTCTAGGTGGTTTGGTCGGAGGGGGTTTGCGAATATTCTACGCAATTTTCTTTTTGTAAATCGCTTTCGATATCTTTTACCGTTTCTTTTTTCATGGATAGAAGAATTATCAAGGCGGGAACTGTCTGCTATTATCTATACCCGCCGCTGGAGAGTCCGGTGCCATCAACCCCACATTCTGGGATTTTACCGAGGCCTGTTTCAGTCAATGAGAAATAGTTAAATATGCCAGCGGCCCCGATTGTAGCATTAGAAGAATTGACATCCTCCATGTACAGTTATATGCGTCAAACAGGCATATCCCAACACAAAAGAATCAAAGAATGGCATATCCCGTCCGCCTTGCCATACACTACCCCGCCAACCACAGCTTCCCCGCAGTGCATTATGGGCGACGCAGGCAGGAGAAAACGCGTCTTGTCTGCCTGCTTGAGAATCATAACAGCTGCCTGGAGATAAAATAACAGCCTCTGCCCAGCTTGACTTCCAACACAGCTATCCATCTCATATCTCCACCAACTCACCTCTCAGTATACCTCGATAACCAAGACAGATAGATACCGCAACCATGGCCTCGCAACCCTCTCCGCAGCCCCACGACACCCAGCAGGACGAAGTCCAATACATCAACGGGAAGAAAACCTTCGTCCCCCTCGGTACATCCATTACCTCCCCCCATCATCTCTCCATATACATCCCTAATCCCTAACCCCCCCAGAAAACAACCCAACCGTCCTCTCCGCCCTCCTCCACCACCTCGGCGTCCCCCCCACCCTCACCTGCCACGACATCTACTCCCTCGCCCCCGACGACCTCGCCATCCTCCCGCGCCCAGCCCACGCTCTAATCTTCATCTGCCCCGCCTCCACCTACCACCTCGCCCGCTCCTCCGACCCCGCCATCGCCTCTCTCCCCGCTCAACCCCAAACCCCGTCCCCAACCGAACCAGTCCTCTGGTTCCCGCAAACAATCGGCAACGCCTGCGGCCTCATCGCCCTCCTGCACGGCATCGCAAACGGCGCCGCCCGCTCCTACATCCCGCAAAACTCAGCTCTAGATCGACTCCTGACGGCCGCGGCGCCGTTGGGTCCCGAGGCGCGCGCGCGGTTACTGTATGATTCGGAGCTGTTGGAGGGGGCGCATGTGGCTGCGGCGCGGATGGGGGATACGGTTGCGCCGGGGGCGGGGGCGAAGGTTGGGTATCATTTTATTGCGTTTGTGAAGGGGGGTGATGGGCATTTGTGGGAGTTGGAGGGGGGGTTGGTGGGGCCGGTGGATAGGGGGGAACTGGGGGAGGGGGAGGATGTGTTGAGTGAGAGGGCGTTGGATGGAGGGGTTAGGAGGTTTTTGAACGTGGCGGGGGAGGGGGAGGCGGGGGGGTTTAGTCTTGTGGCGTTGGGGGAGGGGTGGGATTAGGGAAGGGTGGATGGGATGGGGATGGGATATCGGGTGGGTTATGGGTGGTTGATTAATGGATGGATTTGTATGGTATAGGCGCCAGGGAGGAAATAGGCATTTGACTTTCCATGTCAATACCAGTGGTAAATCCTGAACAGGGAAACGGTGGCCGGAATAACTAATCTCTCTCCCTCTCTCTGATATTCCTCTAAGCGTCATTTACTCCGAGGGAAAACGGGTTAAGAACAAATAAAGTCATCATTCTCAACATACTAGGTCGATAGCTTTAAATAACTGGACTATCCATTTGAGCTGGCATAAAAAGAAAAGTTTATCTCATTTTTAGACATCAACATGAGGCAGCCGGCGGGGCGTTCTCATCACCATAGTTATTGCAGATTTGATAATACCTTCTACAAGACGAACAGCGTCCCAACGTAAATCTCTAAGAACAGAGATATTGTTACTGACTACGATAATTGCATGACAGAATAATGATTAGGCGGATTTGTTCCTTATTGGCTTGCTGGCTTGTGGTATGAGGGTTAGAGTAATGAAACTGAGTATTCCTTGTTATAGATCTAGATTGGTTTCTTGTCGCATCCATAGTTTGACAGAGTGTGCAGCCCGATCATTCAGGGGTTAAGGGGTCAAGAGATACATATTTAGTATGGAAAATGTATTGCTGCCTCCTGGTTGTCAGACTTCTTGTTGGTTTCTGTCACAGCAGGTAACTAATCCATTGTAGTCAGGATGGAAGAAGTCCATGGCTGCGAATGCAGATTTACCATGTATGCAGTGTCCCTGATAGCTTGGGGTGTCCACCAGAGGGTGGCTTTGCATGCTAAAGTTCTTTGAAACATGTCTAGTAGATTTCCCATATGCCATGCTGATGGCATTAAATTCTTGGATATACCTAGGTATATTCGAGAATGGATACCTCCCAGCCTTAGACAGAGATATGCATATAGAAGATGTCGAGAACCGGGCATCATGATGGATACAACCAGCAACATTGCCAGGGTCCAATCTGCAGACCAGAGCAAGATCCAGGCTAGTCCCCGGGCGGTTGACTGTCAAAATGCCTGCTCGTGGGGCTATCTCAGAAAACACCCTGATGAGCGGCAATAAATTATGCCTCTGTGGCTGTTTCACCTTGTGATAAGCAAACGATGACATCTGAATAGAGCCAGGCGATAAGAACCCTCATTCTGCCGTCTGGGTTGCTTCTGGGATGGATCATGGCGTGGAAGGGAATTGTCTTCGTTGCGGCGGGGCATGGCGGGAGAGCGTTGGATGTAGTTATTTACTACTAGTAGTAATTACCCAACTGGCTTGGCAGATGGGATATAAAATTGCAGAGTATCATCGTTCGGGATCTCGATGGCGATGGACGGGGAGAGGCTGGGCGTCGGGGCATTATTTTATTCACGGCTATTGTCAAGATGATAATCTGACATGCATCGTATCTATGGATAGTTATAGATCTGGGGAATGTGACAGCAGAAGATATGGATAAAGTTATCGGCACAATTTATAGATCGTGATTGATGCTTGATTATTGCGCATTCCATTTCCTTCGAGTGCCTGGATATTTTATTCGGCATCTCACCCTTCTCCACGCTAAATAACCAGCTAGTTAACTAATAAACACGGGAGTTTTATTATTGTTTTGTCGATCGAATAACTACATCCTCGCTCGCCAGGGGATTATCACCACACCCGGCTTCAAGAACCCAAACTCGCGTATTCGCGTATTCCGAGCACCCGTATCTGGTGAGCCGGCCATCACACAGCATCCATGGATGTCCCCCGGGCTGTTCGGTGTTGTTGCCAGCCAGTCCAGCCGTGAACTTGGCAAACTGTAACGTTTGACACAAGCTTCTCTGGAAGAGCCACTTGGAAGCTGGAAGCCCCCACCGCGACAAGCTGGGCCTGCGAGAAGGCTCTTCCAAGACTGCTGCAATGTCACCTTATCTCAACTCCGCCGTCCACAGGGATCCGCCCGCAGTTCGCTTGGGTTCCTTGCCATTCTCCAAACTCTGCGATAACAGCCCATTGGCCGGGCGGACCAAGAGCTTGGCCTCGCTGGGAGAACAGGAGAACAGGAGAACTGGATGGCTTGCAGTATCCTCGCCGGTGCTGCTCTGGCCCTGGTCAGAATGCTTGATCGGGCCTTCGATTCGGGCACGCTTGTCCACAACAGGGAGGCTGACGGAAAATCCCATGGCACCTTGAAGAGGGGAAAGGCGTGAGCTGGGATGCATCATGCCGATGACAGCCTGCATAGCAGAAGGGATCTCGAAGCGGGGCGGGCAGCCCCGGTAATCATGTTGCAATCCCTGGATGGTTTCCCGCAATCCTCTGGCCAGCTCCCCAGCTCCAGCTCTATATAACCACGATGGGCCCGCTGGTTCCTCTGCTTTTTCTGTATGGTTTGACGTCCTGTTGAACCAATTGACAACTTCTGGAATCAGTCAATCGCGGGTTGCCGACCCTGATTGCGGGAAATTCCTCTTTAATCATGGCTATTCTTAGATGGCTGTCCGCCGCCGCGGTGCTGGTGTCGCCAGTGCTCGCGTTTACTCCCGAGTGAGCTTTGCCTTCTATTTTCTACATTGCGTGCGGGAACTGGTGAAGGTGAAGCAGGAGCTCTAATACATGATAATAGGCAACTGATCTCAGCTCCCCGAAGAGGCGAGGCAGTTCCCGATCCATCGGGGGTAAATATTGTCCCTTCCACATATACCCGTCATTGACTTGTTCTGACACCAATCAATAGAAAGTCGCGTTCTTCCACGTCTCCCAGTATTCCTTCGAAACCCATTCATCGGCGAAAAATGAATGGGATCTGCTGGATCTGAAGACTGGAGAAACCAGCCTCCTCACCGACGACAGCAACGTCTCAGAGCTCATCTGGCTGGGCGATAAGGCTAATAGCCTTTTGTACGTCAATGGCACGAACGCTGAAGTTCCAGGTGGTGTTGAGTTATGGATTACCAGCTTAAAGGACTTTTCAAAAGGGTAGGTTGCACTAAAACGCCCTAATTTCTGAGGATGTGGCTGCTAATAGAAAGATTAGCCAAAAAGTCGCTTCTTTACCTGGTCCCCTCTCAGGCCTCAAGGCTGTAGTGACTAAGAAGGGAGATATCAACTTCCTGCTCTATGGCCAATCGACTGCCGATGGCGAGCTCTACAACCCAGAAGCGGCCGAGACCCCATTGAGCACCGCTCGCATTTACGATAGTCTCTACCCCCGTCACTGGGACGCTTGGTTGACCCCAGAGTTTAGTGCTGTGTTCTCTGGCACTCTGAAGAAGGGATATGGCAAGGCTTATACCTTTGATGGCACTCTTAACAACCTTGTTGCCCCTATCAAACACGCCGAATCCCCAGTTCCAACATTTGGAGGTTCGTCCGACTACGACCTGTCCCCAGATGGAAAAACAGCTCTCTTCCTGAGCAAGGCCCCTGAACTGCCCAAGTCCAACTATACCACCAGCTACGTCTTTATTGGCCCCCACGATGGCTCTTCCACTTTCACACCGATCAACGGCCCCGATAGCCCCGGTACCCCTGAGGGCATTAAGGGTGCCTCTTCTAGCCCTGTTTTCTCCCCAGACGGAAAGAAGATCGCATATCTACAAATGGAGGATGAAATCTACGAATCTGACCGTAGAGTCGTCTATATCTATACCCTTGGTTCCAAGGAGACCACCAAAAGCCTCGTTACCGAGTGGGATAGATCACCCGACGCCATCAAATGGATACCTAATGGAAAGGGCCTTTACCTTTCAGTCGAAGACGCCGGCTATGGCAGACTCTTCTCCCTCCCTCTCGATGCGGCTGACGACTACGTCCCTAAGAACTTCACTGACGATGGTGTCGCTTCCGCGTTCTATCCTGTCAAAGACTCTCTTCTCGTGTCCGGTACTGCCACCTACACTAGTATGAGATACTTTCTTGCCGGTCCTAAGAAGGAGACCAAGGTCTTGTTCTCTGCAAATGAAGTTGACCCAGAGTTGGAAGGCCTGGGTCCTGAAATTAGGGAGGAGTTCTATTACGAGGGTAACTGGACCAAGGTTCGTGAAATTGAAATATGTTGTGGTTAGGGTCGATTGGTCACTAACCATGCGGTAGATTCACGCCTGGATCGTCAAGCCAAAGGGTTTCGATCCTAGCAAGAAATATCCTCTTGCCTACCTGATCCATGGTGGCCCCCAAGGCTCCTGGGCTGATTCGTGGAGCACCAGATGGAACCCCAAGGTCTGGGCTGATCAGGGCTACGTGGTTGTGGCCCCCAATCCAACTGGTAGCACCGGATTCGGTGATGAGCTTTGTGATAGAATCCAAAACAACTGGGGTATGTTACCGTTCTATTATCGGCCCTTCAAAAATGAACTCCTCTAACAATTCCCCCCCATTCTAGGCGGATCTCCCTACTACGACATCGTCAAGGGCTGGGAACATATCCGGGACAACATTGACTACATCGACACTGACAACAGCGTCCTTGCCGGAGCCAGTTACGGCGGTTACATGGCCAACTGGATCCAAGGCATGCCCTTCGGCCGAAAGCTCAAGGCCATCGTCTCCCACGACGGCACCTTCATTGCCGAAGCCAAGGTCGCCACGGACGAGCTGTGGTTCATCCAGCGTGAAGTACGTTTATAACCATCCATCCACAAACACACTTATCCCCATTTCGAAATGATTCCCCCAAGCTAACCCCCCTTTTCCACATCACAGTTCAACGGCACCCTCTGGGACAGCCGCGAAAACTACGAACGCTTCGACCCGGGCGCGTCCGAGAACATCCTCCAATTCGCCACGCCGCAGCTCGTAATCCACAACGACCTGGACTTCCGCCTGGCCGTCTCCGAGGGGCTGGCGCTTTTCAACGTCCTCCAGGAGCGCGGGGTGCCTAGCCGCTTCCTCAACTTCCCCGATGAGAACCATTGGGTGCTGAACCAGGAGAATAGCCTCGTGTGGCACCAGCAGGCCCTGGGCTGGATTAATAAGTATTCGGGTATTGCGGAGAGTAACCCGGATGCGGTGAAGTTGAGTGATACTGTTGTGCCGGTTGTGGATATTGATTGATTAGTTTGGTTATAACTTGATGAGATGGGGTGGATGGGGGTGGGTGTATTGCCTACTTGGGTAGAGAGATTTTTTTTTTCTCTTTTGTAAATACAATTAGTATTAATCACATACCTATCTATCTATTCACTATACTTGAGCTTTGCTGGGAAGTGGAAGTCAGTAATCCTTTTATTTGTTCGATTCATCTCCCTCCCTCCCCTCTCTTTCTTCCCCCCTCTAAAGCTCCTAACCATGAGACTACCCACAAAGACAAACTAATCTAGTTATTTTTATACTTCATCAGCAAGGAACCTGCATGATTTATTGGTCCACATCAGCTCTATGGCCATTTAAAGCTTGCCTGAGTCCTGACAGTAAATAAATAAATAAATACATCCCTCACACACTCCCTCAAAACCCTCTCACTCTATCTGCAAGAATCATCTTGGGGGGGTGGGGAGGGGTGGTATGTACATTGCAACTTGGGTTATCAGGATTCACAAGACAGTGGATGGATGAATGAATGAATGAATGAATGCACTTTTGGGGTTACATAAATTGAAGTGGAGCAATCAGGTTGGTCAAGTTAATACACTATGTATAGCATAACATAGCAAACAGTAGCATGATGAGTGTATCTAGATGGGCGATATCATCACTCTCACTCCCACGGTAGGTTGGTTGGTTTGGTTTGGTTAGTATGGGGAAAAAAGGGGGCGGAGATGAGCCATGAATGACAATCAATACATGGAGCATACCTACGCAAAGTGGAAGAAATCTCACGAATGAGATGAGATGATAGCTCGACATCGGTGTGAGCAAGGAGAAGAAAATATAGATGGATGTGTAGAGTACATTACATTACATACATGCCACTTATGATAGGCGAGTATTTTTCTATCTGACGGGGTATTTAGAACGCAATGACGATTCCCTAGGTGTTACATGTACTTAAAGGCGGGATTAGATAGAGGGAGCGAGGAAAAGATGCCGTACACTCAGCAGGAGGGATGGTATTATTTATCTGGGATCACCCCAGCCCGGTCTCAGCAAGTTATCCTGTCCCTCTGGCAGAAAAGCGGGAAGTAGAATGTGCAAATCCTCTCACACTGGATGCTCTTTTCCACCCCCCCTCGTCAGGAGCGGACCAAGGTCCCCAGACAAAAACGCAACCGCAGCACAAAAATCAAAGGGGGAAAAGAACTTAAATAAAACCACCCGCTATATAATAAAATCAACCAATCAAATTAACAAAACAAAAACCCCTAACCTAACCCGACGGCCCCCCAGGCCTCGGGCTCCCAGTGGCCTTCTTATTAACTAGTCCAGCAAAGAAACTAGCAAGCGCCTGGTTCTGCATCTTGTCGTCACCCGCGCCACCGCTGCCCGGTGACGTGGTAGGCGTTTGCGGGCCGGCGGTGTCCTTGCGGACGGGGGTGCGGTTTGCTTCTCGTTCCTGTTATTTTACAACGGAGTTAGCGCACGGGGGAAACGGCAGTTTATCCAAAACCAAAGGGAGATAGATAGGTGGGAAAGTAATCGTCTTTTCCATATTCCAAATCACTCTTACCTTCAATTTCCTCAGCATGTCATCTGCATCAACCTGAATACCTCCCATATTAAACTGCACGGGCCCAATATGTTCATTGACCCGCGACGGCTCGTCGATGGACGACATCATCCCGTCGGACGACGCAGACTCCTTCAGCAACCCGCCCTTGCGCAGCTGCTTATCTCGCGTCTCGTCTTCCTCCTTGAGCTGTTCGAGAACCGCCAGTTGATCTGATAGGAACGATTGCATGTCGCGCGTCTCGATTTCGATGCCCTGCTGTTGGCTGCCTGCTTGACCAGGCCGCGCGATGGAGGTATCGCGTTTTGGGTCTTGGATGGTTTGTTCGTAGATGAGTGTCGCACTGCTGCCGTCCTCGGGCTCTTCTTCGGGTTCCTCCTGTTGGGGCGGTTGTGAGGGCTCGCCATCGGCTGCTGTTGGGTTGACCTGGGCCTCGGTGATTCCGCGGAAGGGCTTTGGTTTGTCTTGGATCTCGATTGACCAGCCAGTGCCCACTCCTTCGATGTCGAAGCCTTCTCTGATAATGCGTATTTTGCCCCATGAGTCCCAGTTTGAGGGGACGAGGATCTTATCACGGTCTATGACGTTGTGTTTGAGGGATTGCTTTTTCAACAAAGAATGGATTCCGAGAGAGGAGTGGACGAGGCTTTGAAGGGAATTAGCGAGGAAGGGGGTGGTGTAGATGAGTGAAGCGCCGTCTGTGTGGAAGTATATGGGTTAGCACGGCCAAAAGTCATCTGATGATGGGGCAGGAAAGGATAGGACCTCTTACGTTTCAACAAAATAGTTCTCATGAACTGCAGGATAAAGTCGAACTCCTCCTCACGCCAACCGTGCTCTTTCTCTAATTTCTCAATCTTCTCCGCCTAAGGTTCAGATAGTAGGATTAGCAAGTGTAATTATAAAATAAAATCGGGCAAAGGACTCATATCAAATCCACATACCCCTTGACAAACGACACACATCGGAATCCCCAACCCTTCATCCCATTCGCCCGGGCCAAGGGGTATCGTAACAGGCCCACCAGAAGACATCCCCCCTCCAGCGGAGGATGACGGGTCCCCACCCCTCTTATGGTCCCGCCATTCCGTCATAACCTCCTCCATAACCACCTTAGTTTCGTCATCCAGCGAGATAAGGACAGAGCGTAGCAGTCGAATCCATTCTCGTAGTTGTCGAACCCACGACCAGGGACTCTCCCAGTCCAGGAGAATTACTATCAACGTCTCTGGTACGGATTTGGGGTTTAGGAGTGGTTTGAGGAGCGGTGCGAATGATGAGGAGGGTTCCGAGAGCAGGTAGATGGAGACTCGGGCGAGTATGTCTACACCAGATTGTTGGTTAGGTATGGATTGGCGAAGGTATATCATAAGGGTAAAGAGGAGTAACAATCACGCACCTTCTTGGTCGGCATCCAAGACATCCTGATACGTATATCCAAGCGCAAACTGATTCGCAATGGGCGGCGGTCTCCCCTTGCGCCGGTCAGATAGTCCCCGAGGATCTGATGGGTCGGACGATAATGTCTCCAAAAACTCGCGCTGGCTATCAGGTGTGCCTCCTAAAACACATTCAAGATAGACGGATCAGTAAAACAAAATCTCGATGCACATTAATCTCTGGCAACGGGGGCAGTCCCCTATTCTCATAGCACAGCGGACAACCACCCGACCAGCGCCCAGAGATGAAGAGGACAAACACGCACCCAAAACCAGCAAATTCTTCTCCGGCAGCCGTTTCCCACTGGCTACTCCATCCAGCATAGACGACCATATATTCTTCTTTGCGCCATCCTTGCTCGATGGCCTGCTGCCGGATTTGGGGCCGGAGTTCTGGCTCAGCATCGATGACCGTTGTCCGATTCCTACCATGTTGACGACACCATGCCAGCCTTCCGGAGGGCTAGCGGACGCAATAGAGGGGGGAGTTTGTAGCTACCGGGAGCTGTTGGGGGTTGGCTCCGGTTGACGGGAGAGGTGGAGGGAGGGAGGGAAATTGGATGGCGTGGAATGGACGAAGTGGACGGGTTAGACGAATGGATTATTTATCCCATTGGCATCCCTTGTCTGCCGGTGCAAGTAGAACAGGGAGGAATAGAGCGGAGAGCGCAGGCTGTCGTAAATGAATATAAAGAATAAATACTCGGACTGTTCCTGGGGATGAAGTAAGTAAACAAAGTCCAGAGAAGGTTCAACTTTCCCCTGGTTGATGTCACGCGTTTTTTCGCCGCATCCAACTTCAACTCCAACCTCTGCAGAATCAATATTTATTTACAACCACTTTTGAACTGCACCCCAGCGCAGCTTTACTGCTGCTTCAAGCTCTTTATTGACATTCCCTACTACTACCCTATACTAATACCCCCTTGCACGAGTTTAATCCTCTGAGCGCAATCTCTCCGCCGCCCGCGAGCACCATCCACCATGAATGCGATCCGCCAGGTGCAAGCTCTAAACAAACAAGAGCTTGAAAACGCAGTGTAATTAATCCCCCCCTCTCTCCTCCTCACCTGCACATAAGCTAACACCAACCCAACCCAGCCCCCCCGAAGCCTCCTGGCACGCCGACTACCGCGACACGGCCTACATCTACATCGGCTCGCTCCCCTACGAGCTCAGCGAAGGCGACATCCTCACAATCTTCTCGCAGTACGGCGAGCCTGTGCATCTTAATCTGGTGCGCGACAAGGAAACGGGCAAGAGTAAAGGGTTTGCGTTTTTGAAGTATGAGGATCAGCGCAGTACGGATCTCGCGGTTGATAATTTGGGGGGCGCGAGTGTATTGGGGAGGCTGATAAGGGTGGATCATGTTAGGTATAAAAGGAGGGAGGAGGAGGGGGGGGAGGATAATTTGAGGGGGGCGGAGGGGGGTGGAGGGGATAAGGGGACGGAGAGTGAGGGGGAGGGGGAGGGCGAAGAGGAGGGGAAGGGGGGACGGCGGAGGGAGGAGAGGCGGGAAAAGGAGCGCGAGCGGGAACGGCAGAGGCCATTGTTGAGGGAGGAGAGGGAGCTGCAGAAGCTTATTGATGAGCATGATGAGGAGGATCCGATGAAGGAGTATTTGATCCAGGAGAAGAAGGAGGAGGTTGCGCGGGCGCTTGAGCAGGCGGGTACTTCTAGAAAAGAGCGCGGGGATGGGTCAGAGAGGGATAGGGATAGAGGGGAGAGGAGTCGTCATCGCCATCGTCATCACCATAGGAGACATCGGGAGGATCGGTCGTTTTCTCCTGACAATAAACGGTCTTCGAGACGGGAGAGATCGCGGTCACGGGAGAGGGAGAGGGAGAGGGAGAGAGACAGGAAATATGAGAGAAGTGATAGGGATAGAAGGGATCGCAGATGAGAGTGTCATTTTTCATTTTTTCATCTCTTTCCTAGATCTGGATTATGATATTCTAGGGCTGGCTAAGGAAAGGGTACATCTCTGCCAGCTTGTGGCTAGAGTTACTATCCAATATCAAGCAAAGGTGCTGTTCGACCTAACAAAATCCAAGGCCAACGCTGCGAGCGATTCCGAAATCATATCCACCCGACTGGAAGGGGGCAACTCGCCGCCTTACGCCTCTATCTATGCCTTGGGCCGACGAGAGAGGGTTTCAGACCAGATACCCATAGATGAATGGAAAGGCATTCAATACCGTTCAGCCAGGGTCAATACCATGAGCCGTCACCGGTCCAAAGGGGCAAGCAAGCCAAATCCTCCTCTCGGTTTCTCTAGAGCTGTGGAGTGATGTATCAAGAAGCATCCTGAAAGATATCACGACTTTCAACCGCCAAGAAACCGTTTCCACCCCTCTCTTACACAAAACCGTTTCCCATCATGAGCCTGCCCGATCACAAACCGTTCCCACCTCCCTTCTTTCCCCGCGCTGATCACCAGCAAGGAGGTTTCACCCGTCCATCCAATAACCCCCTTGGACGGCCTCCCAAACGCAGCCCCGAGCGGAGGCAGATACGTTGAACCGAGCGGTCCTTCATCACCAATCTCGAAAGGGGCGCTCGCGAACGAATAAATGTCGGAAAACATGCGGGGAAGAAGAGGTAGTTTACCCAAGATGCCCCATTTTTGATTTGCGCCTTCGGGCGGCGCGGAGGAGTTGCCTGCGTGCGGGAGGTCGAAGATGTGCAGGGTTGATTTATCCGATGTTACAGCCAGGAGAGTGTTTGAAGGCGAAATGGCCAGGGAGAATATTTGTGCATAGTCTACTCCCCGCCGTAGCTCGGCCATTCGGGCGCAGTTGGTTGTTGCAAATACCCGAATCAGGGTCCCCTGTTCATCTATGGTTTAGTTTTTGTTCCCAAATACATACATACGCATTTTTCCAAACTCACCGTCTCACCCGCCGTGGCCAGAACCTCCCCATTCGGACTCAAATCGATAGCCCTCAATGGCGAGCTGTGCGCCGGAATGATACTGACATTCCCCGTCTCCAGCTCAACTAGCTGAACCTGTCCAGGCGATCTGCCAGGGAACGCCAGAAGCTTGGTGCCCAAGCACACTAAACCATGGGGGTTGTCTGCCGTTTCAAAAACAGACAGCTTCTTAGGCGGGATAGAGAATGCGAAGATGTGGATGCTGTTGTGCAGCGCAACGACGATGCGGGATTTGGAGAGCCGGACACGCAGGACAGAGGTGCGGAATTCCAACGTGATGACGGCGCGTTGCTTTGCATCGTCCCAGATGATCAACTTCAGGGTTGATTTTGTTAATAATGAGCTTTTATATTATTTGTCGATGTATGATAAATTTAAGAAAATCTTTTAGAAGCGGAGATTGATACGCACTTTATTCTGAGGGAACATTGGTTTCCGACCTCCGCCCACCAGAGCTAGATAATTGGCCTGGCCAAGCATTTCGACCACGCCGATTCCCGCGTTGAAATCTACATGGTTTTAGCTGAATATCAGTAACACAGACCAATAAATACAGGGGATACAAGAAACATAGCGCGCATTCATTTTCAAAGAGGGACATATAAATGTATCTAAATTCTCACCTCTTGACACCTTGAGCTCGCATGGCTCGGAGTTGAAGACTAGATAAGACGTTAGCTGCGTGCAGGGATGCATGCTCGATCGAAGATCGCTACGTACTGCAGAAGCCGGAGTCGAGGCCGACGGCGAAGGAGGAGATGTCACTGTTGAACGCGGCGGAGTGCGACACGGGGCCGGTTGAGGTGTCTATGACCTGGCGGGTATTCATGGCGGGATGGTAATAGTAGGCTTGATATCGATGCGAAGGTCGTGAGCATGATATGATATGATACTTCTAGAGTTGAAGAGATCTAGGCGAAGAGCCTATGGATGGATACGGTAGACAGAGGGCCCGTAAAGATCGGTGAAGGTATTAGAAGCTATCAGCAACAACGCAGCGATATAACCAGCTCGTCTCCGTCTCAACTCTGGATGTTTCCCGGCGGAGCTCGAGGGAAGCTTGATGGAGGTCCGATATCACATGACCTGATTATGTCATTGGGTTGGGGACTAGCCTAGTGTGGACTAGCGGGACCTGAAGTGACGGTAATCGGAATACACTAGTTGTGACAAGACTGCCACCAAAACGGGCGATCTGGTACGTGGAGGGCAGTATTGTCGTTTCACAACTATTGGATTGGCTGGTTGTCCCGCCATTCTCCCCAGATTATTTGTTTGGGAGGGAGGTCCTGTGCCTGGGGAGGATTGATTTCTGACCAGCCAACCCAGGGGCTCAGAATAGCCAATGCAGCGGGTAGGAGATGCCCCAAGGACAGGAGGAATAGATGAAGCTGCAGCCAAATTATATCAAAGACACAGCACGATATTCAGAATATCGCTGGAGTTGATACACAGATGACGACGGATTTACGGGGAAGCGCAGTCACGTGCGGTACCATACGACAGCACGGGCTGTGATTGGCTGGACCGGGCGGGCCAAAAAGGGGCAGCCGCCAAAGTTACCAGACAATACCGCCCGCCGCTAGTGTACGGGCCGTACGCGGTGACCGTACACTCGCCGGCCAAAACAGCCGGGCTTGGCGTAACGGGCATACGGCCAGCTCGCTTCTGAAAACACGCAGGCCCCTGACTTTGCTGACTTACTGCTTCGAGTAACCATCTCGACCTCAACCCTTTTTTTCCGTGACATCTGTGTCCGCCATCATCCCCCATCGCCCCCTCGCCCCCCCGTCTGGTCCTGTCGCGCCCTGCTCTGCTCTGTCTGCTCGCCGCCCTCTGCTCCGGCCTCCCTCCTCTTGTTGCTGGCCGCTCCTCGCTCTCTGCTTCCCGTTACACCGGCCCCTTCGAAATCCATCCCTTCCCTCGCTCGCCCTCACCATGTCTTCCGCTGTCAACGCTGTATGTGCCTCCTCTCCCCCTGCTACTGCTCAGTCTCCGCCGCTCGTCTGTCGCCCGTGTCTGCTGGCTTGATCTCTCCCGCGCTCTCCATCCATTGTCGTGACCATGCTCCGTTCTGACAGACGTTATGATCAGATCAAGATCCGCAGAAAGAAGAATGTCAAGAAGGGTATCCAGTTCTGTCTGATGGTCTGTGGTGCCAGCGGAACAGGTATGGCCACCTCCCCCCTGCTGCTGCTGCTGCTGCTGATGCTGCTGCTACTGTGTTGACGTGTTGCTGACTGCCCGTCCCTATCCTGTGCTAGGCCGGACTACCTTCGTAAACACACTCTGCGGAAAGAAGGTTCTCCAGGGCAAGGATGCAGATGATGCCTCAAACGCCCATCTCGAGGAAGGCGTCCGCATCAAGCCCGTCACTGTTGGTAAGTTTTGGCCATGTACCCAACAAAACAATGGCAATTGGTCAACGAAACTCACCATTGACGTTTCTAGAACTCGAGCTCGACGAAGAAGGAACCCGCATTTCGCTGACCATCGTTGATACCCCCGGCTTTGGTGACCAGATCGACAACGAACAGAGGTACGCAATGGCTTTTGTGCCGCGATATCTACGTGGCAGGCACTAACATATGGGCACGACATCTAGTTTCTCGGAGATTGTTGGATATCTCGAGCGTCAATATGATGATATTCTCGCTGAGGAATCCAGGATCAAGCGTAACCCCCGATTCCGCGACAATCGTGTACACGCCCTTCTCTACTTTATCACCCCCACCGGCCATGGCCTGCGAGAACTCGATATCGAATTGATGAAGCGCCTTTCCCCGCGTGTCAATGTCATCCCCGTCATCGGCAAGGCTGACTCTCTCACGCCCGCTGAGCTGGCCGAATCGAAAAAGCTCGTCATGGAGGATATCGAGCACTACCGCATTCCTGTCTACAACTTCCCCTACGATATTGAAGAAGACGATGAAGATACCGTTGAAGAGAACGCTGAGCTCCGAGGGCTGATGCCCTTTGCCATTGTCGGCTCAGAGGATGTGCTGGAGATTGGTGGCCGCAAAGTCCGCGCGAGACAATACCCATGGGGTGTGGTTGAGGTCGACAACCCCCGTCACTCAGATTTCTTGGCCATCCGCAGCGCCCTCCTGCACAGCCATCTGGCAGACTTGAAGGAAATAACGCACGATTTCCTCTACGAGAACTACCGTACCGAGAAACTCAGCAAGAGCGTGGAGGGCGGTGCTTCTGCGTATGTCTTGTTCCTTCCCGTGTCTGTTTTACAATTGCTAATGAGCCTATAGCAACCAAGATTCGTCTATGAACCCTGAAGACCTCGCCTCTCAATCTGTCCGCCTGAAGGAGGAGCAGCTCCGCCGCGAGGAAGAGAAGCTTCGCGAGATTGAGATCAAGGTGCAACGCGAGATTGAACTCAAGCGACAAGAGCTGCTTGCTCGCGAGAGTCAATTGAAGGAGATCGAAGCGCGGATGCAGCGCGAACAAAACAGCCATCTCCACCAAGAGGACCTTAACGGCGAAGTTCACGCATAAATCCCGACCGCAACAAGCTATACAGCCCATAGCGGCCCAGTCTCCATGGAACACAACCGAGTCCCGGCGGTTTGATACCGCTTCCCAAGACATAATAATTTAGCATGGCGATGAACCACTGCCCATCAGCGCGGTCAATGCTTTTACGGGGAGAAAGGGGAGAGACAAATATAGGGAAGAGTTACTGCTCAAAATTTTTCTCTGGGGTTCATCGTGGTTTTTTTTTTATTTGGAGGCTCTACTACTACACTACGCTCTTAATTTCATAAGTCCTTTATTGTTGTTGTTTTGACCCTGGTTCCCAGCATTTACTTTCATACCCCGAATGATCTACAACAAGGGGGAAAAGAAAGAGATGAAAAGTGCTCATACCTCCCTAGCTAACCGGATATCCTAGCATTTGTTTCTCCTCTTCTGATATTGCTGTTTGCTTGCTCTCTGGGTATCCCGCCGGCGCCTGTACCTTCCTTGCCAGACTTTTGTTTCCTTTACTTCTTATTCCCTTCTCGTGCTGTCTTTTTTACAAGAGAAATTTTTTTATTATATTTTTGTTTCCCCTCCCCGCCCCTTCTTCCTCCACCTTCCTACTTTTTTTTTTTACCTTGCAGGCCTCCTTACTTATATCTATTCCCCTTTGTCTTGTCTTATTTTGAAAATGTTTACCCGTCCTGTCTCGTCTTGTCTTGTCTCTTTAAAACAGTTTACTGAATGACTATTCCCATTTTAGCTATCTTTTTTTTTCTATTTGTTTTGCTATTTCCTTATTCTCTTTGTTTCTTTTTTTTTCGCGATTGCGCCATATGTGTTTGTTGATGTTAGGTTTTCTTCCCCATTCCTCGGCCGCTGCGTGGAAGAGGGAAAGGATAGGAGGAGAAGGGGTACCGGGGAAAGGAGGGGGAGGGGATGGGAGGGGAACGGAGGAAGTAGGGAATAGCTAAGATAAGCACGTTTTTAATATTTAAATTGTATCGTCGGTTTTTTTTTTTCCTTTAAGATTTTGATAGTATCCATCTTCAAGTTCCATTTGATCTGCTTGTGTTACATTCATTGCATTGTCTTACTTCTGTGCGCGTTTGCTGTCTTTCTTTCCCTCTTAGTCTTTCATGTTAAATATCCCTAGCTGAGCTTGGTCTTTTATCTTGTCATTTATCCATACTTTCCCTACTTCTAGAAATAAGCATGACTGAGAAAAGGCTTGAAGGGATGTTCAGTGGGGTTATGCACAGAGAGAGGGGGGCATTACACTCAGGTAATGTAATGTTCATCATCTCTGCCTGCCACCCACATTATAGCGGTATCCCTGCCTCCAATTTTTATTTTAGGCCCCTTAATTTCTTGCTGTGATGATAAGATGTAAGTCTAGAGAAGCACTAGTTAACTACATTCATTCTTCTAGAATCCTTTCTGAAATATTGTCGAACTTTCCCAACTATTAATATACATGACTGCTAAATGTACGCAATGTACACAATGGGTATCCTCCAAAACACTTTAAAACACTATTACATAAATCGACCAAAAAAGATAATGCATTTTAAAGCCCTACTCTTGAGGGAAATCCTCATGGAGCCAGGGGTCACTGAGTAACTCCTTCGCCGTGCTTCTCTCCTCAGGCTTCCACTTGACCATCCGACGTACAAAATTGATAAACCTCCTCTTCTCTTCTCCGCCAATGTGGGAGAGTGTTCCTTCGAAGGTAAAGTCTTTCGGTATAAGGTCCTTGTTTTTCAGAGTCCCTGAGATGGTTGATTCTAATTAAGTCTCATCTTTTTAACAGTGCGGAGTGGACAAAATGTACTCACCGTCTGGACTGTAGAACATGGAGGTCCTTTTCCCTCCATCAAGAAGGTCCTTGGGAGCAGGTCCTAATAGTGCGGTGATGTAAGCGAGATGCTTTTCGTCGTCGTACTCGGCGACCTTGTGGGGGTCAACGGGTTCAAAAAGCGTCCTGCCCTCTAGGAAATCCCATAACTTTATTGTCAACATAGTTAGCTATCCGTGGGTTATTTTCAATTTGCGGGATATGGGAAATATGTATTTCCATACCATCACGCCTAAGCTCCATATGTCGGCACTATATGTGAAGCCTGCATCAACGATGACTTCGGGGGCACGGTATACCTCAGCCTGGATACAGCCGCTATGTTGGTATGGACCGTCTCCCCGGACCGAAAGGTCAAAGTCGGTGATTTCAACAATGGCGTAAATCGATTTTGGGGCACCGTAGTTTCTGCGAGATAGATATATGGTGCGCCCATCCTCAGATTGTTTTTGCGGGAGCGGATTCTCAAAAAACTCATCGCGAGCATCGCGGTCTAAGAGTTCATTATCTTCTAGCTTCATCATGATGTTGTCTGGTTTCAAATCTATCAAGGTATCAATTACTATCCATACCATCTAAAAGGGTTGTGGGAAACACACCGGTGTGGATGACATGGCATTCAGAATGTAGATAGTCCACTGCCTGTAATACCATCTGGAGGACTACCTTGAAGACCTCTGAAGGCATGACACCATCCTGCCATCTCTTGCAATAGCGCCCAAGAGACTCACGCAATGGCTCAAAAACAAGACAGGCATGACTCCCAGATACGCCTTGCGCTGGGAAAGAGTCGCGTAGCTTGCGGACAAAATGCCAGCCTTCATGTCGAGGATTATTTTTTGAAATGTGTCGGAGGATCTCCACCTCATCGTCACCGGTTGCTTTACGGGTATGATTATTATTGGAGTTGACCTTCACAGCCACATATCTCTCCCTCAAGAAACGCCATCTGGATACATAGTCAGTATGTTCCCCATAAGGTTGGATAGCAGCACCAACTGATGGAGATCTCTTGCAAGCCAAACTGTCGCTCTGCTTCCGTGGCCAAGCTTAGTTACAATCTGGTATCGGTCATTAAGGACCTCACCAAGCCGTGCCGGATAAAAGTAGGCTGAGTTATAAAAGGGCGAGTTTTCCTCTTCAACCAGCTGGGATGGATCGATGAGAGGAGCAATGGCGGACGGATGTGGCCAAGGCTGGTAGCGAAGTGCTTTGAGGGGTCGCAGTATCAAATCCATAGGACGCGGCATTGTCTTCTTGGATCGGTCAAGAAGTTCCACAAGTGCTGGTAGTGTTTAAGCGCTGGTCGGAGGGTTGGAGGGTCTCGTGGTGGTGAGACTTGGATTAGTCAGCTTCAAAATCCCCAGCCTCCCCTTCCCTGCTCTCAATGGTTTGTAGAGCGCTCATATGAAGATACTATAGATTGGTGGGTGGGAATGGTGGAGGCAAGATGCCCACAGAATTAATGACAATACTATTTAGACTCACCCCAACATCATAGTACTTTTTAGACATAGTAGACCAATATAAACTAAACAATGTATTTGTAGTATGTCACTCAGATACTAATTTCTATCCAGGGCTGTCCCCTGATTAATAAGAAGTCAACTCAACTGTATAGCTAACTATAGCTTCTATGAGAACAAAACATGACAGATACACGCAGAGCAATTTGAAATATTGAAACAAGCACAACAGAATACAACAAAACCAGGCATTCACAAGGCAAAATCAACCAATACTAGTCTCACATGTAAGTCATCTTTAACTTCAAGTACCGTATAGATCCAGAATTCGTACTGCCAATCATAAAACCGCATACTGGTCCCTGCACCTCACTCTTCTTGTGATTTATTGAAAACCTCCTTGGAGTATACAACTGTCCCGTCGTGGTACGCATGGATTGACGTGAGGCGCCGATTTCCTTCAAAGACCTGACCTGACACGCGAAGCTTCGGATCCGCCACAGAATCGTGTTCGCCTCCTCTGTAAAGCCATTAGATATGAGGTCGCGCTGCACGCTAATAGTTGGGGTGGGCGTACGCAATTTCAATTCTATCCGCTCCGGTCAATTTGGTGTTTTTTTTAACCTTGGATATCACGGTATCCTCATATTTGGGGATTGGTTCAGTTCCCTTCCAGATGAATTGGAGAAGAGCACGTGCGGTGGACGAAAACTTGCGGCTGATTGACGACATTGAGACGCTGTTTAAGGCAGAAAAGAAGTTACCGGAAAGTAGCAAGTCAAATAATTATATAGTATGATCGGGATTCGGGGCTGGTTGGGAAGAATGGAGGTTGGTTTCATACCTCCACGACCATTGAGCAGTCTCTTTAAATATTACTTCGTATGATTCGCAATAAGCTGTGAATGACGGTTGAATACTACTAGTACTGGCCGCATTCTTGAGTCTGTTTCACGAAGCGCTTCCTTCAGCAATAACTGCAAAATGACTGGTCGAACGGCGACCAAAAATGTCGTTCCTGCTTGCCGTCATTATCAGGAGAATGCACTACCCAATCACAAAATATTGGAATCTGGGAGGTGATGCAATTGCTAGGTCGGCGAGAAAGGGTCAGGGCGGCATCGAGAAAGAAGAACTAAAAAAGGTTCAAGGGAAGATGAGCGAGGGGCAGTCAAGCAGCCTGTATCATCGAAGGCGGCGAAGGCGCCAATCAAAAACAATTCCCACGAGCGAGCAAGAGCAAGCGGCTGTTAAAACCTGCGGCGTGATAAGACATCCTTGATGCACCTAAAAACACACGAGCCTTTGCGGCGCAGCATGGAGAAACCAGCAACCGTCAGCGAATGATTCTGAGGGATGAGGGGGTCGAGTCAGCCTGCAGCGGGGTGCTTCAATTCCATAGCCGCGTGGGAGAAGATAACTTTCCATACTCGCAGTGTAGCACCCAATGATCCTTCAACAGAAGGGTGGGCTGTTGGCGTTTGCAGCATAGCATCATTGGAAAGGACAATGACAATACATGAAGGCATTGGCCCTGTTGCGTAGCGCGAACAAAGAGAAGGCCAAGGGAATAGTTACAAGCGAAACAAATGCTTGCAAAGAAGAACCATAAAATAAGATGTAGTCAGCTATTTTATGCTGCCTATTTATTTATAGGCGCCTCCACCCAGATCCATCCACAGATCTGCGGCAAACGATCTGTCATCCATCCATTCCTGATAAATATTCACCGCCAATCTAGGTAGTACATACCTCCCATATCTATGAAGATTGCAATAGTTGGAAATATGGGAGGATGGATATATAAATGTGTCAGTTCGTACCTATCCATATTTTAGGTAGCCAGCTGCCAACTGCGCCCAGGACCTAGCCTGGGGATTGCCACATTACGAACTTTGTCCTCGGGGTACTTGAGGCGATGGGGGAAGAGTTTTGGAAAGAATGGGTAAGTTAACTTGATGTTTGGATAGACAAGTCTATTTTTGCTGGTCGTTTTTCTGGGTCGAAGTAAAAGGGAGTCGAACTGCTAGTGTCATCTATCGTCTGGAGTATCTATCCATTATTTCCAACGAAACGATGGTTATTTAAAGCTTAACTATTTGCTACCTACAATTTCTACATGTTTATTCTATCTACATATGGTCTAAATGATTACCTCTCCTCCAGACCTATCTATATATACCTACAGCCCACACAAAATATCCAACAAACCATACTCACGCCCACCTCGCCCATGCCCGTCACAACCTCCCCTTCACTCCCTTTCCCTCCCCATACCCATGCCACTCCCCCTCCAACAACGCCCCAATCACCCCCTTCCACCTCCCCACCAAGTCCCTATCAACCGCATTCCCATCAAACGACACCGAAAAATGCGCCCCACCAACCCTCGTCGAACTCCCGACTAGAAACTCCCCCCCCCTAGCCCTTGGCCCGCCAAGCATCGATGTGCCAACTCCATTCTCCGCCGGGAACAAATTGCGTATATCACCCACAGAACTCACACCGCACGTCGCTTGCCCGCGCGGTGCGGCGGGGTAAGCGCCCTGCGGGTTGTGTATTGAATGTTGATCTCGCTGATGGAGATGTGAGGGACGTTTGAAGGCGTCCATGTCTAGGAGGTTGAGGTACTGGTGTGCCAACAACCTCGTGGCAGGCGGGATGGCATTTTCATCACCGTTACTCCCGCCATTCTGCTTGCTCTGCTTCTGAAACCTCCCCAACTGCCTATGCGCGGACCTAACCAACAACCGAAACCTGCCCTGGACGTCCAAACTTGCTGGTAGGAAAGGCAACACAACCCCGTCATCGCTAAAGATCAGCATGCAGGATTCCGCATCCCGATACCCGATGAACGGGCGCGGGTTCACGGGGAATGATGCGACGAAGGGCTGCCTCTCTGCTAAGGGAATATCTGGTTGATCGAGCTCGTAGAGTGCCATCATGCTCATGCCTACAAGCGTGAAGAGGCCAGCGCCGACGCTGCACTTTGAGGCCCGGCAGAGGGCGATTAGCCGGGCTGTGGCGAGAGGGGAGAGCGTTGTGTGGGTGATGAAGGTGTTTAAGGGCGGGATGAAGGATGGAGAGTAGTTTAGAAGGGCGGGGTATTTTGGTGGCATTTGGATGGTCTGTGTTTGAGGGTTAGAGCGGTTGTAAAGAGGGTTCGGAAATCCGCTGGTCGCTGGCCGGCGGACATGGCGGAGGATGCGGACTATAGCCCAGAACCAGCGTTGGCGGGCTGGGTTGCCGGGGATGGGTGGGAAGTGGTCTTCTTGTGCGGGCGGGAGGCGGGAGGAGAGGGTACTGGGCACGATGTGGGTGGATAGTTGAGCGATAAGGTGGGGGGTGGGGGTGTCGAGGAGGCGGAGTAAGTGGGATACCCAATTGTACATTGAGAGACCGTCGGCGATTTCGTGGGCGGTGATGAGGAGGAGGTGGATGCGGTATTTAATGTCTTCATCATCACCGTCACCCCGGTTCTTCGAAGAAGGTAGCCGTTTCGTAGATAAAACAAATAACCTCCCCAGCCCCCTATCAGGCTCAATAACCCTCCCCGCATTCTGCGAATGCATATAAAAGTCTTCCCCATCAACACCGCCGGGATAAAAGTCCTCAACAAACACCAACGAATCCCGCTCCGCCCCGGTTCCCGCCATCTCAATAGCCTCCTCCACACTTCCCGGCTGCTCAACGACAAACCACCTTTTCCCCGATACGCCATCCTCCCGATACGATCTCGCCCCCAACATCGGATGCGCAATCCTCAAACAAGTCCACGCGAGCAAAATATGCTTCCGGACGGCGGCGGGGTCACTACTCCCACCACATCGGACGCTAGCTTGCAGCGTGTTGTTCACATCCGCGCGTCCGCCATAGTCGACACCGTCGGTATTAAAGCCCGACTCCGCGAGGCCGAGGGGGCGTTTGTAGAGTGTTCGGCTGCCATTGGAGGTGCCGGAGTGACTTGTTATTGTGCGCCAGGTGTGGTAGCCGGTGGCGTAGCGGGATAGCCAGTGTGGTTGTTGGGGGGCTGGAGGGGTCATTTTTGTGACCGGAGGGGAGGGGGTATATGTGCGAAACTATGTATCAATTCAGACGGAATGGGAGGGGGTGTGAAAATCCCCGTTTTCCAGTGCTCCTACTGGACACGGTGCTTAATGATAGATGGCGAGAATGGGCTCCGTATAACGATGACAGGTTATTAGAGGGCCACCTCAGGGTGACCCCGAGATCCAAGGGACTAAGCAACGGCTGGTCCGGACGAAATGGCTCTTTATATAGGCGTCGCCAGCAACATCATCGTGTCGCTTTTCCCCCAGTCTAGCGTCGCTAGTCCGTCTGGCTGCATACGAGCCAGCAGAATCCACCAGCTACCTGAGCCTACCTCCCAGCGCTGGCGGTGAGGAAGCAGGATGAAGTTCTTCAGGGTTGCTTCACTAAAGCAAGGCGAGACAGGCAGTGCGTATAAAGTGGGGTTAAGTGACATAGGGTGTTGGAAGCTTAGCCTCAGCGCCACCGCTGGCTTATCACTGTCCTCGAGATGTAAATTTAAACAAAACGGAGAGATCAGACGTGTGGTTTCTCAACAGGACAGGCGGTTTATATCAGTGGCTATGTCCAACTTGTTTTCGATTAGTATCATCCCCTGACTAAAAATTCAAAGTTTATCTCCTGTCCGGCAACTTGCAAGCTTTGGGGTCCTCCTTTCACTCCCCAATTTGACAATTTAGTGACTTGATACGGAAGTACTAATTCAACAAAACAAATAACTAGATGTCCTGTCAGAAAAAGGATGAAGTTGAAGTCATAAAAATAACCAGCTGAGTAAGCGGCGGGTAGTTATTGGCCATGACGTCAGTCCAAGTCGACTTCATCGAAATCATTCACGACTCTTTATGAATAAATAGTATGGACTCGGGACTCCAGGCCTAAGAGAGTGGAACAATGGCAGGAATATCTAATATCTGTCTACACTGAACGCCACCATGGGCCACTTGCCTGAACGTCGAGACGGCCTGCGCAGCGGAGGTGTCGTCGATAATACTAACGAAGCTCCATCTGCACAGCAGTTGTTCGGTACAATTAAACATGATATCCTTGCTGCTCACCAAGAGGCTCATTTCACTTATGAGGACGTTGACCTGGCTACTGGCCCATCATTACTGGCTTCTCTCGAGCAGGCCCCAACAATCGAGGCTGTTTGCCCACGGTGGGTTGCGAGAGCAATGCTCCGCAGTACCGAGCCAACTTACAAATGATTCCAGATTAAGCTTCAACTCCTATACCAAGACTTTGGATATTGATGTTATGCACACATTTACCCGTGACTGCCACCAAGCGTGGCTTAACGAGGAAGTGGCACGGATGGGCGATTCCCTGTTCATCACTCCGGCGGAACGCTCACTGCTGGATCGTTCAACTGGAACTAGTAAACCAATATCCCTACCGAATCATATGCAATCCGTTCTACTGTGGTTGCTAATTTATGCCCACCAAGCTTTTCGGGGATTTCAAGATCCATATGCTGCGTCAGAGAATCAACCAGATATGTCTATTGTTCATCATGGCCATTACTTCCCGTCCGTCGTCATCGAGTCAGGATGGTCTGAAAGTTTTGATCGACTCCACCGAGACATGCGGCTGTGGTTGGTTGGGGGCGCTGGACAAGTCTGTCTAGTATTACTTTTCAAATGGACGAAGATGCCCGGGAATTACGTCAAAGGGGTCGTGGAGTCCTGGGACTCGGATCCCACTGGTAACGAAAGACTCCTCCAAACAGAAGTGAGAAAAATTTGGGGATATCATTCCTGTTATTGTTATTGTTATTGACACGAAGGACTGACAGGTTCTTTTAAGATTATCTACCCAATACCCAACTCAGGAAGTGGAAACCAGGTGATCCGGATCACAAGGGGACAACTATTCGGCGCCATGCTCCCCACAGGACGAAAGCGCGACGATATCTACGGGCTCTCTGTGTCCAATCTTCGCCATAAATCCAACATTTCATTGCAACGGGATGGATACCGCCCCGCTTGAGATTAGGATACACAGCACGAGAGAGTTTTTGGGAATAGAATGGTTCCATCACACGGCATAGTCCATGAAAGGCTGCAGTGGACAAGGCTAACACACATGGCAGCGGCAGGGAAGGGACCCGAGTCGTCGGGGAAAGATTGTTAAATTCGAGTGAGAACCTGAGCGCCCTTGAGAGGTTGCCCCGCCCACCATAGGACATAGAGGTTTTCGGTTGTCTGTGCCATTTTTTGCGCGAGCTATGCGGTCTTCATTCCTCCTCACTCTGGTGCACTTCGCCGCGAACGTCTTTGCCGGAGGGTATCAGGGGTACCTTTGAGTGTATGATGCTCTACTATGCCTACTG
Source organism: Onygenales sp. PD_12 (assembly GCA_032988185.1). Taxonomy (NCBI): domain Eukaryota; kingdom Fungi; phylum Ascomycota; class Eurotiomycetes; order Onygenales; species Onygenales sp. PD_12. The sequence continues at coordinate 430,282 of JANTQG010000004.1, read as the reverse complement.
ACTCAACAGGGTTAACAATAAGGCAGACCAAACTCTGGGCCTCAGCAGCCAAACCCCAAACATGCCAAAGACGACAAATGGAAAGAGTGCCGTCGAGAACCCAAATTTGGGGCTGACAAAGACGCCTATCTCAAGACTATACGCAACCGTGTGTTAGCCGAAGAAATTCAAGTAGATATCGATTCAATATTAGCCCGGCAAAGAAGACATTGCGATTTTGACGGCACTGGCAATGGCAGCCTTTCACAGGGCGCAAAGTGAGAATACTAAACAATGAAAGGTCCTAAATGTGTGATAGAAGCTAGGGTAAGCTACATAGCCTGGGATAGGTAGGTACAGATAATACGTAGATCTTTATAGTAATCTTTAGCAGTCTGTGGGCTCCTACAGTGTCTTCCGTTTTTCTATGGATAAAGCAGAAAGGCTTTCTAGAAGCACTAGGTTGCTGTTATACCGTTGTAGTCTCCAGTAATCTAGCCAACTGTAGTTCTGTATCGGACAGACTTAATACATAGCAAGCATTTTTATAGTTAGGTATTAATACCGGCCAGGTCCTCACTCTTTCGTAAACCCAGGAGAGTCCTAGCCCCTATCTATATCTGCACTGCAGCCCTGGCGCGCCCCTCTAAATCTGTCCGTATAAAGCTAGGGGGGTTATCGGTATGGAATTATTCGATTTAACCAATAAGCAACTAAGAAGAGCTAAAAAAAAATTTGCCTTGCTACAAATGAGGAGATAGGAGGCAGATATAGCCTCGTAGATATATAAACGTCTACAAACCTAACCACGACGAAGTAGGATAGATGGATATAAAATTTGAATAACCTCACTCAATCGAATAAATCAATCATTCAATAGCTAAAATTTCTCAGATCGCAAGCAAAAAAAAAAACGAATAAATTGAGAAATTGAGAAATTACATGTGCTCTCTCATTATATCGCAAACGTGAATTGTACACGAGTTAAATAAGATAAAAAGGGAAGCATGAAAAATAGAAAAAGAAAAAAAAAGGGGGGGAATAGACACCAGGATCTTGTAAGCTAGATGGAAAAATTAAAAAAAGAAAAGGGGACAAGATTGAAGAGAGGCCAAGCGAGCAAAGAAAGAGAAAAAAAAAATCAACCTGCAAAAGACAACGACGCAAAACATTTGACGAAGGGGGGGTATTTCATTCTCGTCAGCGCTGAGTATCGATAGAGAGAAAGAATTTGTTTTGCCAGGGACCTCTATCAAAATAAATAAAATAAATTATGACGCAAAATGGCTCGGGGAATCTGTTGACGGGCGGGGGTTATAAATAACCTGTCCAGACAGGGCAGGAAATAATAAAGAAGACCAATTTATTTTTTGTTGTGTAAGAAAAGAGAGAGTGGACCCTCCCACATGTTCTTTTTTTCTTGTTTTCCGCTCATGCCAGCTTATGCGGGTTTGTTCCAGAAATCTAGACTTGCTACCACGTCCTCTCCCGCTTCGTCTTCGTATGCGTAGATGATCTACAGATAATGATTAGTATGTTGCCATTAAATAGCAGTGGAAATGGGGCAGACGAACCTCTCTTGTCGATGAATGCAACATGCGAATATTCCGTCCCGTCATGACATGGATCAGTTCACTGCTTTCGATATTTCTGATTTCAATAAAGGACGACTCGAATGCTAGAATGTATGGGTAAGACAAGGCAAACGCGGTAGGGTTACCCTCCCAGGTTATTCTCCAGTCAGGCTGCGCTCTCCAACCATTACGGTTGACGAAGAACGAAAAGTCGCTGTAGTTCAGCAGGAACTCGCTCTTCATACGCTCGATATGGATGGGTTTCACGTTCTCCTTCCGTGCTACGAAGTCGAGGGAGGTGTCTGCCTGGTCGAGCAATGATTGTCTTTCTGTGGTTTCGAGGCTGACGACTTCAAACCCACGAGAGCATCCGACGCAAAGTGTTGCCCTCAAGAAGTGGACAGATGAAGATTCAGCAGGGATGTAGAATTCCTAGATAGAAATTAGCTATAGGCCAACCAACGTGTAAGGTAGGCAGAAAACTCACCTTGAATAGCTTGAAGGCATCTTGGCCGCTCTGGAACATTCTACCCAAAGGCTTCTTTTTACCCTTGGCAAGATTATCCATAGGCTCGAATACCTTGATAGTTGTCGACAAAGTAGATGTCTTGACAGCGCATACTAGGTGTCGCCCAAGGCCGATGCCCGACTTGAAGAAATTTATGTGTCCTTGTATCTTTTTCGGCCGACGAGCCAGTGGATTTTGGCTCTCATTGGGGTCCAAGGCTTCCATAGAATAAGAGCTTAGGGTCTTATTTGACAGGACCAAGAGCAACTGGTACTCTTCGAGAGCATCAATTTGGGTAACGCCACTAGCATCAAGGACACGCCGAGGCTTAGCTGATTTGTCCTTTGGCCATCTCTCTGAAATATAGATACCACCGTCGGTACCGTAGACCAGTTTCCGGCCGCCATCTACGAAAAGCAACAGTCAACGAATGATACGAGAAATAGGATATTCGATGCAGGAGTACTTACCGATTGGAACCAAACAGTTAACCCTGTTAACAGAGGTGAAGAACTTCTCACTAAGGATGGTCTTGGAGTAGAAATTGCTATTCCTTTCTCTAAGTTTCCGTTGCTGTTCCTCGACGAGTTCAATGAACTTCTTTCGTTGTGTCGACGACGTTGCGTAGAGAGTTTGATCGTAACCTCCCTTTCCAAGGTGACGGAAGGTGATTGGAAATCCATCCCTGGAAGCGGGAACATTGGCAGCGGCCCTACCACCAGGAATAAGATTTCCAGACGGTCGCCTGGCCATGCCCAGTCGTGGAATTACCTCCTCCATTTGGGTGATAACGAGAAGCTCAAGAGGTATGGGTTTCTTGTACACCCTATACTCTTCTCGTTTATTGACAGCCTTGATTCTAACCAGCAATACCGCATGGTCGAACAGGTACGCAGTAACTTCAGCAGAATCGGTTGGCCCCTTCTTGAAACCCATTTTTGTCAACATGACGCGGTTCTCCTCCGTGAGCTTTAGATCAACGTAGTCGCCAGGCGAAAACTTCAAAGCCATGTTAAGCTGCACCAAGTTGAAATGGTTCTCGGCCTTTCCACTCTCCGTGTTCACGCGGGATAGGAAATCCCTAATAATAGAAATAGCCTTAGGAATATCCTTTTTGTCAGGATTGTCATCTGCGGTATACTTGACGACGTTCTCCAACAGTAGTGGGTATCTTGCCAATCGAGTAGTTGGCTTGGTAAGATATCCGTTCAACTCGAGCTTTCTCGACTCCTTCAGACGTTCCGTTTCATCAACGAATTTGGAGAATGCGGGGTTAGAAGCCCGTTCCTTTTCGAATTCATACTTTCCATACAGCTGGTTGGCACCATATTTGATGAACGGATCGAAACGCGGCACAAATTGAAGAAAGATATCTCCAACTGTTCTTACCACACTGGTTTCCTTTTGTCTGGCATTTAGAGCTTCGCACAGTCTAGAGTTGGTTGCCAAAACCTCCAAACAGTTCGAAAATACGGTTCGAATAAACTTTTCTCGTCGATGTTCTGGAATCGGAGAAAGGTTGGTGTTGTTGGCGGACCGGAGGGGGCGCATCCAGAAATCTCTCAAGTATTCCAAATCCTTAACGAAATCACGTTCGGTATACATGATCTCAAAGATGATTTCCTGGCGCTTCTTCTCCCGGTCATCAATACTATCAGCAACTTCTTTTGGAACCATGTTGATCCAAAGTTTTTGGTCATCATTGTCATCGTCACCGTGTAAACTGCCCTTGGATGCGGATGACCTAAGGCCGGGCTGGGGCTTGAGATTCAACCGGGCCTGTTGTTCTAGTCGTCTTGGACAGGCGATCGAGTAGCACAATCTATCCCTCGTGCAGGTTGGCGAGTAGCACTCAGTGAGCAGAGTAAAGACGCCGTTGACTTCATTAACCGGATCTTCCTCGCCCATCGTTTCTTTGAACTGATATAACTCGCCTGGAGCATCTCTTAATCGATGGTCGTACGTAACATCATGGAAGAATTTCTGGGCATCCAAAGCGCGTCCCAAGAGTAGCGCAAGGTTACGATCGCTCGTTTTGATAATGTAGGATATCAAATCGACGGCTTCGGCACCTGTAAAGGCGTTGGTGTATGCTAGATCATTCTTCAGCCGTTCCCCAACAGAAATCCTTTCTCTAAATACATCAGCCACGCGGGACAGCAAGGCGGGGTACACGAGAGGAGCTCTACGATGAGGGGCGGAGGCGGCGGCGGCGGGAGTGGGCATGGGCTGGTTCATTGGCTTTGGGGCAACGGAGGAACTAGTCTGTAGACTACTCGTTCTTTCTGGGGTGACAGTCGAGGCCATGGACATGGTACGAGAGTTGAGTGACGATTCGCTTGGCGGTCTGTTTCGGCCATGCGGGTCTGGCGCAATTGGCGGCTGGCCGCCTTGCTCTAGGATAGGTTGTTCCATCAGCGGAATTTCCATGTTCCGCTCCTGTCTCTCCATACCTGACTCTCGACGTCTGCTAGGAACAATCCTTCCAGAGTTAATAGTCTGGATATGGTCACGATCCGCGGTATAGGAACTCATAGACATGGAGCGTTCGTTGTCATGCCTTTCCGGAACAACCCGGCCCTGGGGTGTCATGGAACCTGTTTGGTGATAGGGTTGCTGGCGGAAGGCGTTTGCCGACGTATGGTTGAAGTTGCTCGGGGGAGGCTGGTACATCATCGGTGGGCCACCCATCCTTGCCATGGAACGAGAACGATACTGATCAGAATTCAGCGCCGGAGGGGGAGGAGGGCGGCCTGGAGGGGGTTTGCCTGGATATGGTGGTTGCATAGGGCCTGGCCGAGAATCCAGCCGTTGAGGTTGGGGATACTGAGGACGGCCTGGATACGGACGAGGGAGGTTTTGCGGGGGTGGTTGAGAATGATAGGGGCCATTTTGCTGCCATTGTGCAGGAGGCGCGTTCTGGTATCCGTTTGGGGCGGGAGGTCCATATCCGGGCGATTGACGCATGGGTTGGGGAGAGGGTCGAGGGTGCATGTAGGGTTCCGCAGTTTGCGAGGACATGGTATGTGCCCGTTCCTGCGAAAACTGCGGAGACTGAGAGGTCATAGTATGCGAACGGCCCGGAGGAGGCGTCCCTCCAAAGATTTCCGAGAAGGCGGCATCTCGTTGGAAGGAGGAGGCGTGTCCGTAGGGGTTTGGGTTTGGTCGGTAATTGCGACCTTGCTGTGCACCTAAATCCGCCATGGTCCGAGCAGTCGAAACGAAAGACTAGAGACAGAGAAGCAGACGTAGGGGCAGGAAGGGATTCGGCAGGGAGTCGGGGGGCACGTTATCGGGAGCGAGGTCTCCCAGGGCCCGTGAGGAAGAACGAGGAGGATATGGGGGGCGTGGGAGAAGGTGGGACGCAACCGCAACGAAGATCTGAGAGGGTCATAGCCCACACACCCTCATGGCCGGGACAGGAGAGCAAATGAACGGCAGAGCTCACAGAGCAATTCCAAAACAGCGGCGGGCGATGGGGCGAGGTAGAGGGGGGAGAGGCGATGTCACGGAGGCCTCGATGGAGGAGGACGGATGGAGTGTCGTTGGCGGCGGCGGTGGGTTAGACAAGCCACACGCGCTAGCCTGCTTTGGGCCGCCGTGGCTGTGGCCGGTATTTCACCCGTACCGTACGCCCGTTACGCGGCCGCCCGCCACGGCCCGCGCCAATGGCGGGCGGTGCCTTGTATTGCCGTACAGTACCGGAATTACGCCCATCCACGTCCTGCCGTTCTGTGGTCGCTGCAACCGCCCGTACTCGCCGTGTAAAATACGGAACTCCGCACGGGCCACTAGCGCAGCGTCTCCAACATCACATCACAGCAAGGACGTCAACCTCTCGCCGCCGGCTGATGCTCTCTCTTCCTTCTTACTCTCCGCAAACCCGTCTATTGCTTTGCTCCTGTGGCTGTGGTCTGCGTGTAACAGCCCTGCTAGAGAAGCCGTTTGTTTCCCTTGTTTCCGCCGTCCAAGGGTAGCTTCTGTGTTTGGCTCCCAACGCCATCTGTCTATCCTCCCATCCCCCGTTCCCTTCCCGCATCGCGGCGTCTATTGACCATGGCAGAGAGTGAACTTGCCCCCAAATTTGCTCCATTTTTCGGAATGGTGAGTGTTGACCGCCCCGATCCTTGACTATCAGGTGTATGTACTAATCTCCTCTATAGGCGGGTATTGCTTCAGCTGTGAGTTCTCCCTAACCCCCGCTCTCCCAGAATACAGACGAGTAACGGCGCTGACGGACCCGAAGATGATATTCGGATGTATGTCAGAACCCACAGGATATTCTTTTTGGCCTACCAACTCATAAACCGTCCAGCAATAGGAGCCGCATACGGAACCGCGAAGGCGGGTATTGGTATCGCCGGTGTTGGAACATTTCGACCTGATCTGATTATGAAGGCATGTTATATTGCACGCGGCTTGGTATTGCATGATATTAACAAAGCGGGATAGTCGTTGATTCCGGTGGTCATGGCCGGTATCATCGCAGTTTACGGTCTGGTCATTGCAGTGCTCATTGCCGGTGATCTGGGCCCTCCACCACAAAAGACATACAGTCTGTACTCGTACGTATATCCGTATATGGTCTACCCTATGTCGATTGTCTACTGACAGGTTTATCTTGGCAGCGGTTTCATGCATCTCGGGGCCGGATTGTCGGTCGGACTGGCTGGTCTCGCTGCGGGTTATACCATTGGAATAGTTGGCGATATGGTTCGTGTGATTTACACCACCTTTTAAAGCGTTTTTCTAACAGGCGGTATAGGGCGTGCGGTCATACATGCAACAGTCACGCGTATTCGTGGGAATGGTGTTGATATTGATTTTCGGGGAAGTGTTGGGTCTATACGGGTATGTTTTGTTTACCACGCTCGACATGGAGCTATTACTGACATCCATACGCTCTAGATTGATTGTTGGATTGATTTTGAACTCGAAGAGCTAAACGGCTTGACATAATATATGCGGTGCACTTTACTGGACGGAATGGAGCATTTGATTTTTTTGGTATCTGTTGGACTGTACATATAATTCCCAGTTTTGAAGCGCTGTTACGGATACGGGGACGCATGGATATTTGGCAGTTTCATTACCTCTATCTCCATGTAGGAATGACGTTACTTGGGCCAGAGCATGACAGCCGATAGAAATGGAAATAGCAAGCATACTACTCTCGGATATTCACTGCATCAAAACCGCTCCGCGCTAGGGACCTGCCTGGCAAGCAAAGTCTTGGCGCCGGCCGCTCTCGCCGCAGCCCCGCCTACGTCAGAACCCGCAGCAGGGCAGCTTGCTGCTGACTACGCGCAGAGCCTCCTCTCTACTATCTCTATCCCAACTCCCTCCTCCACTGCGACATCTCTCTCCCTCCCACTCACCCTCAGTCAATGGCGCCCCCCTCCGCCACCCGCTCTGTTCACAGCTCGTCCCCGCAGCCATCGCCCGTTGCGTGAATTCGCCTCCCGCCCTCCCCTCCCCCATCCGTGTCTGTTACATCAAGGCATGCCATTGCCCCCGCCTCGCTCCTCATGGCCACGCAAATGATCCAGGAGAAGGTACCCGGTCCTCATGACCAAATCCATCACGCCGAGCTGCATCCAGACCCTCACAGCCACGGCTCCCAATTCGACCCCGCCACTTACCCCGTTTCGCGCCCCAGAACCCCGGAGGACATCATAGAGAACCGCGAGAAGGGCCGGCTACATATCCCGTCCAAGGAGCTGGGCATTCATAATTTTGAGCTGCTTAAGACGCTAGGAACTGGTGCGTTCATTTGCCTAATTGATGGTGGTGCCGGTTGCTAGTTTCTTCTAACGCGGGGCGAATCTAGGAACTTTTGCTCGAGTATGGCTTGTTCGGTTGATGAAGTGGCCAGCTGACAGGGATATCGATGATAAGAATCGGGTCTTCGCCCTGAAGATACTGCACAAGGCCGATGGTATTGCGCATTCCCCGTGTCTTCGTTCATGTTTGCGAGCGCTGACTCGTTTGTCTCCAGTGATAAAACTGAAGCAAGTTGAGCATGTCCGAAATGAAATCAAAACCCTTGCCGCTGTTGCCGGGCACCCTTTCATCACTACTCTAGTCGCTACCTTTTCCGATGAACAATCTTTATATATGCTGGTAAGTGCTAGTATAGATGCGTTGAATAAATATTGTCTTCATGTGCACTGCTCAATTCTTCTTGCCTTCGATGTCAATAGCTAACGTATAACAGCTTGACTACTGTCCGGGCGGTGAAGTTTTCACTTTCCTACGGCGCGCACGACGATTTAGCGAACCGACCTCCCAATTCTATGCTGCTGAGATTGTCCTAATCCTCGAATTCCTCCATGACATTGAAGGCGTCGCATACCGAGATCTCAAACCTGAGAACATCCTCCTTGATGCTGATGGGCATCTCAGACTCGTCGACTTTGGGTTTGCAAAACAGCTATGGAGCAGAGAAACATATACCCTCTGCGGCACACCGGAATACTTGGCTCCGGAAGTTATACATAACAGCGGGCACGGTTTGGCGGTTGACTGGTGGGCACTAGGAGTGCTCATATATGAGTTCATAGTTGGGCAGCCGCCCTTCTGGGACCCGAACCCTATGCGCATATACGAACAAATTGTCGAGGGGCGCCTACGGTTCCCTACGAACATGCCGCCCACGGCTCGGGATATTGTAACGCAACTATGCAAAGTAGCCCCGAGCGAACGGCTGGGTTATATAAAGGGAGGTACAGCAAGAGTAAAGGAGCATCCCTTCTTTGAAGGAATTGACTGGGATGCTGTCTACCATCGCCGCATGAAAGGCCCCATAATACCCCGGGTTGATTCTCCAACAGATTCGGGGAATTTCGAAGAATACCCGGATCCACCAGACCCCAGCAAGCTTACCCCGTATACAAAAGAAATGAGGGCGAAGTACGATGATATGTTTCGAGATTTCTAGAGCATTCTTGAATCCGTTCTCTATTCTCAGAGGGACAGGAAGCATCCGGTATTTCTTACCCCAGAGTCTCTGCCGTACTGCGCATCAGCCTATTCTCTTTGATCTGATGATGACGTCAGTTCGTAACTTTACATTCATATCCGATGCCTTTATCGAGATTGTGATTTCCTCTCTCTCGATAACGAATTATCCCCACGATGATGCGTTATCGCCTTCATACGATCTTTCCCATCCGTGATCGACCTCCCCCGCCAAACGTTTCTGACACTATTATCTGGGACAAAATTGCCCCATGTGTTTCCTTGGTTTATTTTCATTTGTTCTTATCTGGGACATTATATATATTTAATATTCTTCCTTCTCATCCAACCAACAGCTACACCTTTTACTTCATGTCAACTTGTTGCATCTTACTTGCAAATATTTGTTTTTTTAGGGCGTCTGTCAGTTTGTAGACGCATTTGACATATATATTTCTTTTCATTCTTCTGAATATATTGTTCACTATTTCATTATCATTTACGAACATTGCGGGGGATTTTGATTTTTTTTTATTCTTCTGGCACCAACAAGCTTCCCTTGCCCGTTCTATCTGACTTTTACGGTTGATTTATTTCAACGATCAACGATCAACGAAACAAGCATGAACACGTACCAGATCAACTATTGACGATTTGACGCTTGTCCTGGCTTCCGTGGGACAGATTTTCTTTTACAAGACTGACTATTCGACCCCGGGGAGACCATATACTGTACATACATGACATGACCTCGCCCCCTTTTTTCGTCTGAAAGCTCTGAGATGATTGCATATATTGGCTATTGGCCTGTTTTTTTGTTCTTTTAACTTAACACTAACATTCTGGCGAATGGGATATGAAGAGTCAGGGGTCTTTTGGGGTTGGATTGGTGTATATATTCTCATGCGGCAATTGCCCCTTTTTGGTTACCTTTGGACCTACTACTAGTACATATGGGACATTTTTTACATACATGGGTAGACATGCTTTTGGACTATAGTGGATTGCGGTCTTTTCAATATGTAATGGTTGGTGGTTTTGGATACTATATAGGTTGGGGAATATCTTACTCTTGATAGTTAACATATATTGCAGAATGCATGTCTATGTACATACCCGCAAGAGGTTTTGTTTCCTTGATATGTAGTTGCTGCAGTAATGTTATTAAAATCACTTTTCCCATATTAACTACATGCAGGACTAGAGTGAAGGGCCCAGGCCAACAAGAAAAGATTGTATTGGCAAGATAAGAAAAAATCCTCCCTAATTTTAAAATCATATGTAATTTACAATACTTCCCCAGCATTAATTCCACCTACTACCCTGCAATTTACCCATCATGGTTACTCAATGAGGAATCCCCAAACTACTAACAATGTGCTAACTATCTATCATGAATTAAGGGGGGGGGGGCAAATACCTTTCAACTCAAAGCATCCTCCAATACCCCCTGAAACAAACTTGAACTAACAGGGATATATAAAAGTATGCTGCCCAGCATATAGTTATCCAGAATAGTTATCCCAGCAGTTACTTGCACAATCATACTGGTAATATATAAAGGGATTATTAATGAACCAAATGACATCCTCCCCTCAAATAATACTACATATACCCTCTTCTACAAGTTGACAATGCCATCCATCCATCCACAGTGGAACCTTAGAGCTAGAGGGCTAGGTCACGACCTGCTGTTTCCCGCGTGTATAGAGGGAAGAGGGGATGGATGGGCCGGGGCCCCGTGGGGGGGGGGGGTGGTTAATGGACCCGACTCGTTGCTAGAGACCTTCTTCCAAGCGACAGAAGCCCACCCATCCCCAACCCAACCCAACTAACCTAATTAACTAACACCCTTCTCTTCCGCCTATAATCCTTTCTTCCTTCACTGGATCAAAAGCAGAGGTTACTTCATTCATATAAATAAAGTTTATTCTTCTTTTTCTGTTTCGTTTGAAAAAAACATTATCATCTGTCTCATTTTCTTTTTATCTTTATCTTATTTTATCCCCCCCGCCCCAGTGCCGAACGTCCCGGAAATACAATACCCCCCCCCTCCTTACCCCTCTATGCACCATGTTTTTAGTAACGGAATAATGGGAAAAGCAAAAAAGAGAGAGGTAGAGAATACGTCAGTTGCCATCAGCGGAAAATCTCAACTCCGAGATAGAAATAAGAGGGCGGGGTGGGTGGTTAGGTAGGCTTGATTTGGTCCAATAGCACCATTGAACGGGTATCGACGTGTAACTCAGTTGTATCCGATTTGGACGCCGGGAGGCAAAGCATGTATGCATGTATGTATGTATGCGGAGGAAAAGGGGGAGGTATATGTATATGTCGAACGGTGGGAGGGATGTGATGTGGGGGGGGAAACGTAGCCCATTGAAAAGAAAAAAAAGAGAAGACCGAAGTATACCAGACCAGACCAGACCAGAGACGGGAAAGGGAAGGGAAAGGGAAAGGGAAAGGGAAAGGTGGGATATATATGTACAGTACAACACTGACTCTTCTAATAAGCGCTTCTGATGACTGGCTTTTGGGTGATTGCGATGTAGACGTATGACAAATAGTGGAAAGGGAAAGAAATTGAATGGATCGAGGATATAGAAACGGAAGGGAATTCGTTAGTGATGAGTAAGGTATAATAAACGACAGAACTCCGCTTTATGATGCTGGATGATGGACCGAAAGGGAAGGGTGAGGGTTTTTATCGATGGAGGTGGTGGGTTGTGAGGAGGTTGATTAAACGAGGGCGGGTAGATGGATGGATGGATGGATGAGGTGAGGTTCGTTGTGGTTGTGGATTAGGTGTTTGAGTTATAACGTTGCAGCTAGTCGTCCCCTCAAGGTCTGAGGTATTATTACTCCGTGGCTAGGTAATTATTAAATCACTCTCTAGGATAGTTAGGTCTGGCGCTGAGGCACGCCCCAGGCGCTATAGAAAAGTCGATATGGTTTCATGACCGATTTCTCGTTCCTTCAGTGGCTTCCAGGTTCCTATTTCGCGGGATAGATAGTCAGATTTAGGGCCATACGGATAATTTCACCCCTCATGGGTGCCTTCGTTCCCATTCAAAGGGATACATCAGGTGTCCATAGCGGACGAACGGTACGCACTAGGCAAACAGGGGTATATAAAAATTAGCGGAACGTACCTTCAAATTCGTGCTTCACGAACGCCATGGGATCCTCAGGTTCTCCCGCTCCCATCTGCCGCACGCCAGGACTGAAACTCGTAATCGGAAGCACCACCACGTCGCCTAGCTTCCTCTGTACTTTGATTCCTGTAAAGTCTAAAGCAGTCACGTTCTTCCCGTTAGGCCCCTTGGCCAAATCAAAATACTGCGGGTTATTGAAATATCGGAAGACCGTGTCGGTCCAGACGGCAGGCCCCGTAAATTCCACGATAGACTTGTCCATCTTCTTTTTCGTAAGGATACCAGCATTCTTCATCCGCAGGGTATCTTCTGTAATGGTTGCGACGATGTCACGGAGCACCGGGTGGCCCGGCTTGGACTGGATGGTCCATTGGCAGAACTGAACCCTGCGCGAATACCACTCGGCCCAATCTTCGCGATCTGCGTCTGCCTCGATACCGACGATTAGCCCTATGGTGGACCGGTCAACGTGCCTGGGGAGCCAGTCTGCAGCAGGCTTGATGACGTAGGTGTCGATGTCGGTGTATATTCCTCCACGAGCGAGTAGAATGAGATAGCGGAAGAAATCCGCTTTAAGAACGGGGAGAGGTAGGGATCGGTACGCCTCGAGCACTTCCGGGAAGGCTGCGTATAGGTATCTGAGGAGGGGTTCTGCGGTATCGTCGGTAATGACTTCGTGGACAAATGTGGGATGCCATTCTGTCCAGCTTGCTTCAAAAGGGCGCAATTTCTCCGCAAATTTGCCGGAGGATGGGCCGTATTTCCACGTCTGCCAGATGTATGCGGGGAACTTTGATTTCATGTCATATGGGAATTGATACCGTAGCCGTTCCCGTAGGGGTTTCCGTGCTAGATCCTCTTCTGACAGAGTTACCTGGTTCGCATGTTCTCTATCCGCTGGGGGGATTTGCGCGTGGGCGATTTGTTGTTTGGGTATGGACGTTGTTTGGGGTCTCGTCTTCGCAGCGGCGGGCTTGATGGTGTCGATAGGAGAAGGCGGGGAATGAGAGGAGCGTAGCAGGAAGAAGCAGGTGAGGAGGAAGACAGCAGCGAATACCGACCTCCGAAAGGTGATCATTGCGATATGAAGGGCAGCAATCGTGCGCTGGAGCTGTTGTTCGGACTGGCGGCGGAGGTGGAGCCAGATCAGGAATCCATGGATACGGGAGAGGGAGTGTGGGGAAGACGAGACTCTTGTCAAGAGGGCGGAAGCGTGTTAAGGACCGGATATCAAGTTGGAATTGGTTGGAAGCGGTGGTGAAGGTTCTGGCGGTTCCAGGGCACAGCTCTCGTCCCACCCGGTATTATTATCACCAACACACGAAGTATACACCACCCCGGAAGAGCAGATTCACCGCTCCATAACAAAAACGAACGTGAATGACGGATATATCGAGGCTCAGGAGCCGTGGTAGGCAGGTGAAGAGCAGTAGGAGGAATGTCGCGACCTGTGAGGCTGGGGTTGGTTTGCGGGTTGAGTGGAGGTGGGAGCTGGGAGCTGGGAGCTGGGGAGCTACCAAGCACTCTCGTTCTTTCTATCCAGTAGCAGCAGCGAGAGAGGGAATAGTGGTCCAGACCCGGAGAAGAAGAGAGAGATGAAGCTGAAGATGAAGCTGAAGAAGAGAAGATCGAGCTCAGCAGAGAAAAAACGACGTGGTTGGATCGCCAGTTGTCGTGTATCGCGGATACAGTACGCAATACATCCACTCTGCGGAGGATGGGGTCGGCTGTAATTTTGCATTTGAAGCCGGTTCTGGTCAACGATCAACACGCTGGAAGATGCCGCCGTCCTGCGAATTCGTTCTGCAGCGGCCGTGACGAGCTGTGATTGCTACGACGTCTGCTTTGTCTGGACTTACGTATACCATCCCACAGCGTCCAGGGCTCCGGGCATGTCCCTCGCCCTCGGCCGCTGGGTGCAGCCGTGCAATGTTGCGCAACCCACAGCCGGCGGCCCCAGACTCCCAAGGGCCAAGCAGAGAAAGGAGGCAGGTCAAGCATTCCAAGCCAAGGTTGTCTAAAATTACGCTAGATTACGCCTAGCCCGCATCTGGCCTAGCGTCTGTCTGAAACAGCTGATCGTCGTTCTGAGACAGCCCGCTGATTGGTCGGTTACCTGCCCCTGTTGTGGAATGGTATCCGATGATGTCATGCTTTGTTTCGGTATTGTTCGTACAGACCATCACAACAAGAGGATAGAGATATGGATATAGATGCAAAATAGAAATATGTCTTTGCATCTCTGGCCGATTCCCTTGCAGTCTACTATTTTACTCCCAGGTCACGGTGAGACACATCCTGTCATGTCGCTGGCCGGGACTCGTCATCCTCAGCGGCTATCACAATTCGCCTCGTTTCGATTCTCAAACACCTGCCATCCCGGCCCCTGCAAAACACCCCAAGCTGCAATATCAGAGCTATGATTAACGCCCTTGTGGCAGCATGCTGCACACTCTGCTGACGGACAGATCCACACTCCTGTGACAGATATATCTATCCACTCATCTAGGGGATCGCACGAGCCAGACTCCTACCCAAGCTTACACACAACTGGCAGGTAATTAAAGGTGGTTCTCGCTCTGCCCCTGATCAGCCTTTTATATTAGCTGGGTATTCTGATATTCCAACATCTCCCGTGATTTGAAATTTCATCACAGAAAGCTGCTCCCATATCTGGCGATCATCTCGCCAATCTGGCATCATGTCTCCATGGATCGCCACCAGAGGCTCAATATTTGCCTACATACCGATGCAGAGAAGGGCAAGGGGACCTTATGGGGCTGTTGTTATATCTTGTTAATCTCCTTCCATTAACCCAGCCAACTAAACCCTCGCCACCTCCATCAACCCGATGCTCCAGCCAGATCATGCTGACCCTGATGATCCTATGCACACATTCTTCGTTCCATGGCCTGGTTGGAAGATGGGGATGTCGTTGAGGTATGAAACTGCTAGAGGCATAAAGGGAGGGTTGGACGATTGATAGCTGGCCATCTGTTTGCTGAAAGCGAGAATAGAAGGCAGGAAGAGCAGAAACTTACGATGCAATGAATCAATTTCATTGATCTTTGGATACATATATATGTACATATGTGGTTACTTGCCTAGTTTTCTACCAATGCCCCTCCCTCCGTAGCTAACAGATTACCCCTTGCCCTGATAACCTAGCATCCATACGCCCTTTTTCTGCGACACTGCACCGCAACACAACCATCAATTCTTGCCCTTTATGGATATGGAGGGATATACTATATGTCAATTAGCCCCCTGCGGCTACACAACCGGCCATATATCTAACAACGCCTTCCGCGCAACTATGGAGCCAGCAGTTAATCCATTAAGGTTGAACTGTGGCTTGAACTTATTTCACTAGCCTTCGGCAGTCTTGCTCCTAGTTACTCTCTGTTTTCTGCGAGTTTGCCCGGAATTTGATCTTTGATGCTTCGAAAACAAGGTAGGGTTGTGCTGGCATTATCATCTTTATCAATTGAAGAGGTAGTAACTGGTATATTTTCATCTTCAGACCAAACATGAGGAGGTTAATAGCGTATATATATATATCCAACAGATGGATGGAGGGATTGTTGGACGTCGAAATAAAGCTTTCCAAGGTTGCGGGGAGGGAGAGTCTAGGCCCAGATGGCCGATGATGTCATTTATTTCTTTTTTCAGGGGGCTGAATTGTCCAGATGCTGGAGGGAGGATTGGATATTGTATCTATCAGATATAGCAACTGATATTGAAATGGTTATTAGACCGCTGTAGGTGAGTTGGGTGGAATTGATTCTTCGTCTGGGCTGGATGGGGGGTATTTAGCTTCCCCCTTAAACATACGAGCTTGCCGTTCTCTATACCGAAGAAGGGACAACATCGCCTTGCAACACCCACATAAAAGAGTAAATATCGAGATTCAACCATCCTAGTCCATACCTGGATAAACCCCAATTTGATCGATCTTGAGTACCATATATCTCATCCACGATCCTAGTTCACAGATATTGTTGGCCCAATAACCCTTGTTTCTCCGCAATTCCTTTCCCGCCCAGAGCTTAATTTATTGACCCAACTACTATCTACGCAAAAGCTTCCAACTCCCTAACCATGGATAGAGAGAGGCCAATTGACAGCTATATGCTACACAACCGTCCTCCCGTCACCTTATTCCCACTTCTGCCCTCTTATCCTAATTCCAGGGACTAAAGGCCGCTGGGCTGGGACTCTACCATTCCGATTCCCTATTCCCCCGGTATCCGATGCTCTGGGATCCCCATCCATCCGCTTTCCGACGCCGGGCCGCTCTCTCGTTTCCGCCGTAGAGCCGTGCAGACAGCGGGATTGGTGGACATAGTATGACAATGAGGGAGAGAAGGGTAGAAACACCACCCCCTCCTCCGTCCCCATCTCTGCCAGCACCAACTCCGGCACTGGCACCACCACCCTCCTCACCCACCGAATCCACCAAGACAACACCCAATTCCGGCCCTGACACCGATCCCGATCCCGATTCCAACTCCAGCCCCGGCTCCACCCCTCCCTCCACCACCCCCATCAATGCTACTATACACAAATACCCCCCGGCCTACCGCCGTCTCGCCGTGACCATCGTCGCCGTCTCTCTGCTCCTCGGAATCATCACCCCGATCGCCGTGGTCCTCCCCACCTCGCCCACGCGGCGATATGGCCCCGCAATGCCGCGGTTGGTTCTCGAGAACTTCCCCGACCCGGGCGGGTTGATTGCGTATAATGGGACGTGGTATGCGTTTGGCACGAATCCGGCCATGGGGGATGTTGATGTTAGGTATCATGTGCCTGTTGCGAGGACGGTAGAGAGGGTGGGGAATGGGAATGGGAATGGGACGGGGGAAGGGAAGGGGGGTTTCTTTGGGAAGTGGGAGGTGGTGGAGGGGCGGGAAGCGTTACCGGATGTTGCCGTGTGGGAGACGAGGAGGGATCATTGGGCGCCGGATGTGGTTCGGAGAGTGAGTATATATTTTCTCTATCCCCCTTACCGTTTGTCCTGGTGCAGCACCCCTATTATCTACACTGCTATTGCTATCCAGTTCCTAATCGAACAAACCAACCACTAACAAATCCCCAGCCCGACGGTAAATTCATCCTCTACTACACCGGCGAACTAGCCGTCTGGTCGCGTCACCACTGCGTCGGCGCCGCAATATCCACCACTACCACCGACCCCGTCGGCCCCTACATCCCGGAGCGCGAATTCCTCGCCTGCCACCTCCACCACGGCGGGGCCATCGACCCCTCCCCCTTCATCGACACCAACGGCACCCCCTACGTCCTCTACAAGGGCGACGGCAACAGCATCGGCAACGGCGGGAACTGCAACAACGAGATCCCCCCGCTAAAATCGACTCCGATATTCCTCCAACGGCTCAAAGACGACTACGTGACGCCAGCGGGATTACCGGTGAAGATCCTTGACCGGGAAGAGGAAGATGGCCCGCTCGTCGAGGCGCCCAATGTGGTGCGGAGTAGCGAGGGGTGGTATTTCTTGTTCTTTTCGAGTCATTGTTTTGACTCGCGGCAGTATGATGTGAAGTATGCGACTAGTCGGGAGTTACAGGGCCCGTATGAGAGGGCGGGAAGGGCGCTGTTGAAGACGGGGGATTTTGGGCTGAAGAGTCCCGGGGGCGCGACGGTGGCTCAGGATGGGGGGAGGATTGCGTTTCATGCGGGGAGTCCGGAGGAGAGGTGTATGTGGGTTGGGAAGGTTGAGTTGAGGGGGAGGGAGGTTAAGTTTGTGCCGTGGCGGTGATTTAATAGTAGTATGTAATCTTCTTGGATGGGAGTTTGGGGCGGGGGTTTGCTTCCAAGGTTGGATCTTACTTGTATGGACATGGCGTCTTTGTCTTCTACGGGATTATATATATAAGGAATGGATATAGAAAAGAAGCAGACAAGAAGGAATAATAGGGGCTATTTCCCATTCAGGGGGGGAATGCACGTGATCTGGTTGATTGCCGTATTACTAATCTCCTTCCTGACCGCCTTCTGTACTAGCCAATCAGAGAGCGCCTGAATGATGCCATATCAACTCCGGCTGCGGCAGAATTGCGGCGAAGGAATTATCTCGGCGGAATCAACGTTCTTTTTCCCCGCGATTCGACTTTGGATAGAGAATACCCCGTTCATGTTGGATCTGTGTCTGACAGTTGCAAGTATTCGTCGAGTCGTCATGGTCATTCTCTCGTTATAAATTCAGGAGCTCGACTTCACCCTTCCTCTTACTCATCTTCTCCGAACACCGCACCGTTAGCAGCCATCCATCTGCATGGCCAGCTCTCGCGGAGTCGCAGCGGCCTCGCGGCTCGCGGCATGGAAGCCATCAATCGTTAGGAATCGCTACACATCTGCTTCCAGACTCTCCAGAATATCCGAACAGCCCCAAAAACCCATACCGCTAGCAACCCTCCCACCATCCACCCGGTCCCTCCACTCTGCCACCCCCCGCAAAGCGGAATCAACAGCCTCCGCAGAATCCTGCCCCCGACAAGCCCCAGACTCCTCCTCAAATCCCGCCCTCTCCTTCCCCTGTCTAGATGCCCTCGACGCAAAATCCGCCTCCCTCTCCACGCGCTCGCTCTCCTCCGGCCCGGAACCCTCCTATACAACCGGCAACCACGAATCCTTCACCTCGCACGACCTCCTCCTCCTAGACTGGGGCGGCGTGCTGCCCGAATTCACAATCGCCTACGAAACCTGGGGCACCCTAAACGCAACCAAATCCAACGCCATCCTCCTGCACACCGGCCTCTCCGCCTCCAGCCACGCGCACAGCACCCCCGCCAACCCCAAACCAGGCTGGTGGGAACGCTTCATCGGCCCCGGCGCGCCCCTCGATACAGACAAGTACTTCATAATCTGCACCAATGTCATCGGCGGCTGCTACGGCAGCACGGGGCCGTCCTCCATCGACCCCTCCGACGGCAAACGCTACGCAACCCGCTTCCCCATCCTCACCATGGAAGACATGGTGCGCGCCCAATTCCGCCTCCTCGACTCACTAGGGATAACCAAGCTAGCCGCCTCAGTCGGCTCCAGCATGGGCGGCATGCAGAGCCTAGCCGCAGGCACCATGTTCCCCAACCGGGTGGGCAAAGTGGTCAGCATCAGCGGCTGCGCGCGCAGCCACCCCTACAGCATCGCCATGCGCCACACGCAGCGCCAGGTGCTCATGATGGACCCCAACTGGGCGCGCGGGTTCTACTACGACGCCATCCCGCCGCACTCCGGCATGAAGCTGGCCCGCGAGATCGCCACGGTGACCTACCGCAGCGGACCGGAGTGGGAGAAGCGCTTCGGCCGCAAGCGCGCAGACCCGAGCAAGCAGCCCGCCCTGTGTCCTGATTTCCTCATCGAGACGTATCTGGACCATGCCGGCGAGAAGTTCTCGCTCGAGTATGATCCCAACAGCCTGCTGTATGTGTCCAAGGCGATGGATCTGTTTGATCTGGGTCGCGCGCATCGGGTGGCGACGGCGAGGAGGAGGAAGGAGAATGCGGCGCGCGTGGCGGAGGGGAGTACGGAGCGCATTAGGCAGATTCAGAATGATCTGACGTGTAGTCTTACGTTGCCTGCGCAGCCGTATGAGGAGCAGCCGAATGGCTCCTCTTCCACTTCCGCATCTACCCAAGCGACCGCCCAAACTGCTGTGCAACAACCAGATGGCCCCCCCATTGACCTCGTCGAGGGCCTCGCGCCGCTAAAAGACCATCCCATCCTCGTCATGGGTGTTGCGAGCGACATCTTGTTCCCGGCCTGGCAGCAGCGGGAGATTGCGGAGGCGCTGGTTGCGGCGGGGAGTAAAAGGGTGGAACATGTGGAGTTGGGAGAGGATGTGTCGTTATTTGGACATGATACGTTTTTGCTGGATTTGGAGAATATTGGGGGGAGGGTGGGGAGGTTTTTGGGGTGATTTGATACTGATATAACTGGTTGGTTGGATTTCGGTGTCATATTTTTTTAATTCTTTTTTATATATATACATTTTTGATTTCTTTTTGGGTTCCATCTGAGCGGTTATATATGGATGTCATTATTATTGTTCTTTCTTTCTATATACCTCGCCTTGGAAAAGATTCGATATATCCACGAACGATTTTCATGTCTAATAATACTACATAGCTAATCTATGCAACCAACAAACCCAACCTTATACCGGAATCTTGTGGTTCATTGAGATGGTGGAATCCAAAATCAACTGCTTGGACACGGTGACTTTTAATTTCCACACATGTTTCCACGGTGCTTCCACCATTCCACACGCAGTTAGTGTGTCCACACAGTCGAAGCGTCCCACAAGATTCCGGTATTGGAACCAGGAGGTACGTCAGAAAGAAAGAAGCTTTCCTTCATCTCAATGTTAGAATAGTCCTACCTATCCATCCCCTTTGGCTATTTACAGCATCTATCTGCATCCCTACTAGTACCTACCCATCTCCCAAATCCATACCATACACCCCGCAAACAGAAGCAGCATCTTGCCCGAGCCTTGATGTAACCAACCAACCTACCTACATACCTAGTAGGTGTTTCCAGTCATCCTCAAAAGTGGATCAATATCTACACACAAGTCGGTATAATAATAGAAAAGAAAGTCACGACGTGAACCGCATATGATAGATAGTAATAACTGCAACAACCACAACACCGCACTACACCGGAAACTTCATCGTGCTCATGACGTATGTCGAAAACCGCAAAAGTCTAGAGCAAGTAGATTAGGCAGGGAGCTGCGGGGGAATATCCGACCTTACCCACCTCGCTGAATTATCTAAGCTCTATACCGTCGTATTTCTCGCTCAATCGTTTTCGCTATCTCACTGATTTCTATCTGTACTGCTTGCTCACAAAGTCCCCCCACCAAGGCAGGCATATAGCCCACACATAGCCGGGGCCGAAGAAAGAACTGAATGCATCGCCCAATAGATCGAAGTGCTGAGATGAGCTGGGTACTCTGGTGTATCGGAGATGTCGCTGGCTTAGCTGCCCATTTCGGGACACGGCAAAGAGCAATGTCCCAGGGAAGAAAAAGAAGGGGGGAGACGGGAACTGAGGATGTGGAAGATGGGTTGACCAGGTGGGCTATTAGATAAGTGTGTAAGGAAGCGAAAAGGAAAGGAATGGAAAGAGGGAAGGGAAAGAAAGAGGGCAGAATGAGACTGTAAAATGAAAAATAGAACGAAAATTTGCGAAGGCCCTCGGATTAGCTCTCTTAGGTTCTCATAGATTTCCATGCAAAAGTAAACCACAGCATAAATGGAATGCCATGCTTGCCGGATATCCTGCAACTTTGCCGATGTTTGAAAGACATCACTTGTCATTTCTCGTCATCAGACCTTCGACTTTTGAGGGGTAAGGGACAATGGAACATTTTTTGTAGTTTTCAAAACGCCGCCGGGATCATTCAAATTGATTGCAAGTCAATCGGGGGAGAGTTGGTGGATTATTAGTCCCCTCAAGCCTTGAGCCTGATTTCTCCCCGTTTCAATCAAGCTATCAAGCCCATGAATGCCCGCCAAAAGGGCCAAGGGAGGAGAACACATATTTGACCCACAATCCAACAGCCCACAATCCAACAGCCCACAACCCCTCAGGTCAAATCTGCAGTACTTCGCCCCGCACCCTTCCGTTGTTACAGCGTGGTAGCCAGTTTAGGAAGGCGCCCGATCCTATATCATTGTGCCAATTACCGCTCCGGTTTGGCCTCATCATGTTTCATTTGGTTTATCCTTTTGTTCTTGATAGAGCAAAAATCGACCGACATGGAAGCCGGAGCTTGGTATCGCTTGCGTGCCGTTACACAAGCCGACTCCGACCGGGATCGTTGATGACCGAAAAGCTCGTTATCCTCATACTTCGCACGGTCTAGGGTCGGCTTGCTTCCGGTACGCGATCTGTGCGCTCGCAGTCCTGTACCACGCAGTTGGAACTGACGTGGCCCCGGATCTGCTCGCAAACCGATATCACCACGCGATCGAGGAGTCCATGCATGCCAACTGCTGCACCCGGGCGTCGTCCATCAGGTCAGGTCAGAACCCGCCTGTGTATGGATTTTCGGCCCTTTGTTCCGCAGAAGCAACCGGTTCCACCAAGCGCTTCTGTCCGCTATCCGCTTTGGATAGGTTCCGCTTCTTGGCGGTCCGGGATGAAACTCGACTCGAGCTTGCGATCGATATATCCCTCAATATTGTGAGGAAGCGGCGGGACCATGCTAGCAGCAACACCAGGCGTCCGCCGGTAAGCTCGTAGCTAGAAGGGATTCCTCTTCCTCAATACTCTAAAGTCCTTAGAGTCCTTGAAAGTCCTTAAAGTCCTGAAAATTGCGTCTCGACCGTGATGCACAGTTCGTAAAGACAGCAATGTATCCTTTCACAACCCCAGTGATCCACCAGGTTTGGTGTCCTTGTCCCAGCCATGTGCTTCGAGGTCACTCAGCATGGTTCGGAGTATCGATGTGCCCGCGAAGTCAGAGGCGAGGATAACTTCGGGAGAGGTATGTGTTCTTCACAACCACCACAGTCGACTACTGTCCGAGTATATTTGTTAGTTGAAGTTCAGAGGGAGAGATGGGCGATTGAGACTCCGACTCCCCATGTCAGATTGAAAACTACAATAAACAAGACTCCTCACGGGCATGCTCAACGTCGTCACCTTCACGAGGCAGACATACGGAGCACAGGGCCATATGTGTGTGTGGCCCTTCCTCGGGGTGCTTTATTGTCATCACAATGGGGGATCGGAGTGTGGAATTGTGGAGATGTGCAACATGCAACATACCTTCTTCACCTAGCCTTTCTTCCAAGAAACACCACCCGTCAACATCAGCTACCTCGACTCAACCTCCAGCCTGGGTTCCCAAGCCAGGCTGGACCGTTCGCTCGGGGTCTTCTAAAGAAAAACTGGGAAAGTCAGCAATAGGGTAAAGCATGGAAGCAAAAGACGCGTCTCTAAGATCTCTGTTCATTCATCAATCACCGGAGTGCTGCCTTGCCTGCTTCTTCCACCTGGCTGGCAGGGGATGAATGCAGGGCCATAAGAGAGGGGCAACACCACTCATGATAGCTCATGTGAGAGTCATCATCATGGAGACGCGGGAAACAGAGCACACGGAGGAGAGAAGGGGGACTCACAGTCAATACCAGGTATCCAGCGCAGCAGCAGAGGGGATATCTCACCAGTCGCGGGGGGCGGTGGAGAGAAAAGAAAGAGGAGGTTGGGACGCGAGGGAAGTCGGCCCTTTAAACACGTGGCTAGCGCGAGTGTCCCGTGACCGGTCACATGATGTCGAGACTGATGACGCTGTTCACAAACTGAAAACAGAGAGCAGTTTCCAGCATCAAAAAGCAAGCGGCGGTCTCTTCCAGCGATGGATGACCGCTTCGACACTCTTCGCCCGGCATCAGGATACTACGACAGGAGGAATTACACGAACCCCAACCGTGCCAGCAGCTACGAGAGCTACTGCTCTGCTAACGACCAGCGGGAGGATTTGAAAACAACACCACCAGCCCCGCAAAAGCGCGAATCAATGTCGTCTTGGATCCAGCGACAGGCGAGCTCGCATTCCGTGCAGCTGGCGGGCGCTGCTGTTCTCTCAGGGGCTGCAGTCGCCGGTGCAATTCTCGGATACCAGTCGGTGAAACGGAATGCGGCAGTCAGGGAATTGAAGGCATCTATTCCGGAGATTGACGAGCAGCATCATGCGCAGAAGGTTGGATCCCTCCATGCGTTGATACCAAGAAAGATTTATAGTGGCAATTGATTGTCAATACGTGCAATATGCTCTCTTGTAATACCTGGGGACTGACCATTTTAAGTGAAGCTTACAGAATTCGGGCTAGCAACCCCTACGAAGCTCAGCAAAGAAGACGAACGAAGCGCGGCCCTTGCCCGTAGAGCCCAGCAAGGAGATTATGACGACGGTATGCTAGTGTCGGTCTATGAATTGAAGATAATCCAGAGACTAATTCTGCCTGCTCAACTGCAGATCTTATTCTCGAACAACTCGCCCGCAACAGAGTATTCCTCACAGACGAAGGCCTCTCGAAACTCCGCTCCTCCTTCGTGGTAGTCGTTGGATGCGGTGGCGTTGGTTCCCATGCTGCCGCCGCCCTGGCCCGCTCTGGAACTGGGCGCATTAGATTGGTGGATTTCGACCAGGTCACACTGTCTTCCCTTAATCGACATGCCGTCGCTACCCTTTCCGACGTCGGCACACCCAAAGTCCACTGTATACGGAAGAGACTGGAGCAAATCGCGCCATGGGTGCGGTTTGACTGTCGGGATGAACTGTTCAATAAAGCTGCCGCAGATAATCTGTTAAGCCCCTGGAACATGGCCGGTGACAACGAGACGCGAAAGCCAGACTTTGTGCTCGATTGCATTGACAACATTTCCTCCAAAGTCGAGCTCCTCCACTACTGCCACTCGCACAACATCCCCGTCATCTCATCCATGGGCGCGGGTTGTAAATCCGATCCCACCCGCCTAGTCGTAGGCGACATCTCCACCAGCGCCGAAGACCCCCTATCCCGCAGCACCCGTCGCCGCCTAAAGCTCCTCGGCGTCACGTCGGGAATCCCAGTCGTCTACTCGACCGAAAAACCCGGCCCTGGCAAGGCCTCACTCCTCCCTCTCTCTGAAGCAGAATTCGCCAAGGGAGAAGTCGGCGAACTAGGCGTGCTTCCGGACTTCCGCGTCCGCATCCTCCCCGTCATCGGCACCATGCCTGCCGTCTTTGGCTATACACTCGCTAACCACGTCATCTGCGCGGTCTCCGGATACCCCACTGAATATAATGCATGCGGCAAGGGGCGGGAAAAGCTTTACGATACCATCCTAACGGGACTACAGGGGATGGAAGAGCGGCTCGCGAAGTCGGAAGCCGGTAAGGACCCAGTTGGTCTACGCATACCCGTCACCAAGGACGATATCGGATACATCGTCGAAGAGGTATGGAGGGGAAAGAGCGTGGTGACTGGCCTGGCGACGCGGCTGATGCTGGTACGGTGGAAGCGGCCCGAGCAGGGCTTTGGGCCAGACCCGTTCTGGGAGGCGGAGGGGCAGAAGGGTTGTCGGCTTGAGCTTAAGGATCTGGTGCTGATGACGAAGGAAGAGGCACTGAGGCATGAGAGGGAGGTGTTGAAGGGTGGGAAGAAGGTGGAGGAGGTTTATGAGCCGAGTGTGATTGAGAAGGTGGAGGAAAGGATGAGAGAGCAGGAGGTTTATGAGAGGTATAGATAGTGGTGGTTGTGGTGGTGCGAATTGGGATGTTGTGATATGCTTATTGTTCTATGTATGTATCTACCACGCTGAGAGACAGAATATGATGTTATGGGTGTATGTACATATTCGAGGCATGGGAACCATACTGTGGGCTAGGGAGAGTAATATCCATGTCCTGCATCTATTAACTCCTAATCCCGAATTAGCAAAGCATTGATCCAGGGCGCCGGGCCGACCCCAACCTCAAAAGCTGCAACCGCAATATCTCCATGAGATCCAATCCACTACGTACAGTACATGTTCCAACCTTCGAGTTGGATATCACAGGTTATATCTGCACTATTTCGTCCCACTTTCCCATGTTGCTCGTGATGGTTGCGCAATTGGCCAAGTCATAACCACGCATTCTAGAATGCTAGGCACAGAACGCCTCCGGGACATGGACGCAAGGCCACGCTTGTGAGAAGCATGCTTTCTGAGTCCCCGGGACCCTTCCTATACTATATACACAGCAGTGAGTAAAAGATACCTCACCACTCACTTCCAAAACAAGCTGATCTTGAAACATACTACTAATTGGCCTCTTTCTTTAGGATCCCCCCTATGACCATAACCGGCTCAGCTGGCCCCAAACAACCAGTACATTATGATATTGTCATTCCCTTGCTGAAAAATGTGGTTTCTGAGGGTGGTCAGGGTGCAGATTGGCCATGACTGACCAAAACCAAACTCCCACTTTCTCGACGACGGGGGAATATCTAGTTATCAAAATGGTTGAATCACTCAAGGAACCGAGCGGCACTCATCGTTAGTCTTCAAACCTCCCCCCCTACATACACCCATTATGGCATACAGCGATGAACTCGATTTCTCCGCTTCTTGTCCTCAGTGCGTCTCTGGGGCAGGTTGTTGATGACGGGGTCGTTCGGCTGGATGGATACTACCGAGAGCAGCAAGCTTTTTGCTAATGGAATCATGGTACTCGCCTGATGACGATTCCGGTTAGCAATTCAAATCAAAAAGAACCATATCTGCATGGAGTTACCCTCCTCGATCAAGTCCCATCCACACCAGTCCCAGGGGGGAGTAGCTAAGTAGTCAAGGGTTTGATTCCTTTTTTTAGACTTCTTTTTCTGTCGGTGTGTGGTTGTGCTTTTTGAGGTACGGAGTAGCTTATGAGAAGATAGCAGTGCGATTGAATACTATGTCCTTTTGTTCAAAATCCATCTTTATTACCTCTTACGATTTAAATATAAGTAATTCTTAGGATCTGTTCTAGGATAGAGAATAACATTCAGGCAATAAGTGTATTTTCAATATCCTCCATGCCAGGAAACATTAACCAACCTTTTTACAAAGAAAGGGGTTTGTAGTTGTGTTTCTGGATCGCTGGCCCCCATGTCTTTCCTTCTCGTAACTTGTAAGGGAGTTTCCAGGGGCAAGAGAATAGCCAGTGAAAATGACATACAATAGTTTAACTTTTACAAGTTAAGAGACATGATTAGTCCTCGCCCGCTTTTTAAATAGAATCTTGAATATAATGGATATATAGTCAATAGATTGAGTTGATAAATAATCCTATTCCCCCCCCGTTGCCCCTTTTATATACCAAGTGACGTCCTACAGTGCCGCATGCCCAGATAGATAGATCCCTGGCTATTTAAATCCGATCCAAGACGTTGATATTACCCTGACATTAATAAGCTGTTCAAATGCCGTTGTTTGAGCATTGGAGACATTCTATCTCCACCAAATATTCGAATTAGTTCGATACAGTACACAGCATAAGTAACTAATATAAAACTGGGTTGCTCCCATCTTCCCAACCCTCCTGCGGGAGATATGATAGTGGCTGATGCTGGATCTTGCCAACTCCTAGGGGAGGGAGTTCAAGCTGTCCGGGGAGAGTATTGTAGCAGATCTCGGCTCTAGCTGGCGGGGAATAGCAGACAGACCTCCTGAATGGCCTGTCGGATAGTTATTTAATGCTGGAACTGCCTTGGAGTCTGGCCTGGCCGTGTTGCGCTGTGTGTAAATACTAATGATCCCGTGGGTGTCGGCCGTAAAACCACGGCCGGAGAGTTCATCTGGCATCTCGGGGTCGGATGGAAAGCTGGCAGATCCGAGGACAGATCCACCGTATATCTAACATCTATCCCGTCCTCGCTGCGAAGTCAATCCTGTATTTAGTTTTCTGTGTGGTTGACCCCTCCTCGCCCGTCTCCCGTTTGCTGCAATAAATATCCAGCCGTTGGCGTCTGGGCAGCGTAACCCAGCTCTCTCAGCGCTGGGAATCCGGGATGAGCCAGCATGTCCGACTTCTCGCAATATCCGCAGCCGCAGACGCTGTCTTCGCGGGTCAAGAACCAGAGACCAGCAGAGCAGCAGCAGTTTGAAGACTCAGCGAAGTCGAGGTCGAACAACGGAACCCGCCCAGTCCGCGCCATGGACGGCGCTATGGCCTCGTATCCCTATCCCAAGCCCAACGCCAACCCCAGCCGTCCGCTCGTCAACTTGGTCCGGAATGTCTGGAACTCTGCCGACGCCAGAGTCTCCTCCAAACTCCGCCCGACAACCACGATGCCCTCCGCCGGCCGCAACACCAGCTCCTGGCCCGCGAGCATCAAGGTGCTGCTGACGCTCGTTACCGCCCCTCGCTTCCGCCGCTACCTGATCGTCTACGCGTGTCTGCTGGGCCTGTGCTGGGTGAGCTGGGCCGGCCTGCTGTCTCCGCGCCTGAGGGAACACATCGACCTGTCGCGGGCGCTGGATGTGCGCACCAAGCAGAAGGTGGGCGGCTGGTTTGGCACCAATGCGCTGCCCAAGTTCAACGATCTGGTCTACATCAGGTCGCTCGATCCCGCCCTGTTGCCCGGCGAGCAGCCGCTGGCTGCCGATGCGCCCAACCGCAGGAGGCTGATCGCGGTGGGAGACGTGCATGGCTGTGTGGATGAATGTAGGTTGGCTGCTGGTTTTCCTCTCTACGTCTATGTCTTCTTTATCTCTACGAGATTTTTATGTTGGAATTATGCTAATCGGATTCGTTAATTTTTTTTTACAGTGCAACAGCTCCTCGAAAAAGTCTCCTTCAACCCCAAGAAAGGCGACCACCTAATCTTCACCGGCGACCTGATCGCCAAGGGCCCGAAGAGCGTCGAAGTCGTCGAGCT
Organism: Onygenales sp. PD_12; assembly: GCA_032988185.1. Taxonomy (NCBI): domain Eukaryota; kingdom Fungi; phylum Ascomycota; class Eurotiomycetes; order Onygenales; species Onygenales sp. PD_12. The sequence goes on along the minus strand of JANTQG010000004.1, from coordinate 401,685 downwards.
GGCGCAGAAACACGGCGCCTCCTGCGTCCGCGGGAACAACGAAGACCGCGTCCTGCTTATCCGCCGTGAACTGAGGACTTCCACCTCCCCGCGCAACAGAGAGCGGTCCGCCGACAAGGAACCCGATCAGCGCGACGACGACGTGCAGCCCGATTACAAAGAGCGGATCCTTGCGGACTCGCTGAGCGACGAGCAGGCCGAGTGGCTGGATACGTGTCCTGTCATGTTGAAGGTCGGCTCGATTACAGGTATGGGCGACGTGGTGGTCGTGCATGGTGGATTGGTTCCAGGCGTCGAGCTGGAGAGACAGGATCCCTCTGTTGTCATGTCCATGCGCACTATCGACCTTCTCACGCACGTCCCTAGCTCGTCGTCCAAGGGCATGTCGTGGACAAAGGTATGCCCTCAACTCCCCCTATGCTAAAAACCCATTCTAACAACACCCCCTAGCTCTTCAACAAATACCAAAGCAATCTAGCCACCGCGCGCCAATCCGCCCCGCCGGGGGATCGCGCACGCTACTCCGCTCCGACGACGGTGATATACGGCCACGACTCACAAAGCTCCCCTGCTATCAAGAAATATACCAAGGGTCTAGACACAGGCTGCGTCAAGGGCGGGAAGCTTTCCGCTATGATCATTGAAGACGGCGGGAAGACGAGCGTTGAGAGTGTGAAGTGTAAGGATTACAGGTCGTTGAAGCGGTGACGGTGAGATGATATTATACCTATCTACTCCTGGCCTTCCGTTTGTTACGTGGTTTTTCCTTTCCTTTTTTTTTTTTTTTTGGAAACTGTTTTTCTTTGGTTAAGAATTTCTTTTATTGTTTTATTGGTTTACGCAGCGTTGGCCGATTTTTTTCTTCTTCTCTCTTCTTCTTTTTCTCTGCTATATATTCCCTATATTGCGTTTTTTCTTCACTTATATTTTTTGTCCATATGCGCGACCTCCTGTTGGACACACTATCTACCGCCTTTTTAATCCGGATATCCATTTTGTATGCATCTATATACTCTATATACTCTATATACCATATCTATCTATCTATTTATTTACTTGTCCAACTCCCCCAGCCGCCTCCTATCTGCGATGTATTCAGTTTGATCGATGGCATGGTGATTATCTCAGCGGGCTACGTTATCATTTCAATCCAAACACAGCCTCTATATCATTTAGATATATATGACGTTTCATTCTAATCCAATTCATGACTGCATGTACATACATGCCCGACGACGTCGTTAGGTAACTAGATGCCTCCTGAAACAAAGAAAAGACCCGGACGGTATTCAGAGAAAAGCAAAGAGAAGCAAAGGAATGAATGGATGGATGGGATCGTCCCAGGCTCCCCTACCTAGCTAATGTAGTAGCAACCCTTTCTAGATATTTAAAACTTAATCAAATCCAAATCCTTCGACCGTATGTAAAAACCGGCAGAAAGCTGCAGGATTTCAAACAGCCAGCCAACCAGCCAGCCAGTCCTCCTTCATTACTGTTAAATATGGAGATTACTAGTTCTCCATTTTGACTGGGTTTCCGCGATGTAATCCGTGATTGACTGTGCTTTAGTTAAATAACTACCCAAGTCCATGGACCTGGAATCTATTCATCCATCCCATCCCATCCATCCCATCTAGAAGAACTATAAACAAATACACAGATACCCAACTAACTAATAACTCTAACCATACCATACCATACCATACCATACCATACCATAGCTATCCCATCTGACTCCCTCGCCTATGTAGCTTTTCCTTCCATCCTACCTACCTCCCTATCTACCTATGGGTTGCCACCGCAATCCCCCGAATTGGCCCCGATGGATACTACCTGGGATCCATACAAACATACATAGTACATAGTTCCATGCTTTGCTCCCCCCATATCTATGTATGTGTGTAGTTTGCTGAACGCCCGATTCGGACGGGAGTCGGAGGCGGAGCACACTGTGAGTGGGGGTTGGGTTGGGTTGGGTTGGAGGGAGTTTAGACTGGCGGGGTTCGGACCGAGAGAAGAGTTGAATAGGATATATAAGTGTTATGTACTAGTACGAACATAGATGGGGGGGAGGGGGGCATCGGGAGCCCGGGATTGATATGATATGGGTTTTTGGTGTTTCGTTGGAGTGGGTTGTTGGGCGTAGGGATGGAGGGCGGGACGAAAAGGGGGTGATCGGGGTGGGGGAGGTTCTTTGGATTACGAAGAGGTGACGATATTATGCTCATCCGCTTGGTTATGGGCTATTCGTCTGTGTATGCGGGATTGAGCGTGTATTGTAGTTGGTATATCTATCTATCTGCAATAGCCCTAGGGATCAAAGGAATGTCATAAATTTCTAAATTTATGCCAACTATTCATACGGAAACCTTCCCTACTCCTCTTCCCCTAGTTACTCCACTCCTCCGTCACATAAACCCTCCCCTCGAACGGCTTCAACTTCTCCACCTCCATATCATCCCTAGCAGAATATGTGCTAAGCAGCAACCTCATCCCCCTAACCCTCTCCACCATCGTAAACGGCTGCGTCTCCTTTGTAAAATTCAACACCACAACCGCCCTCCTCCCCTCCCCATCCCGCTTCCCAAACACAAACGTCCTCTCATCTCCCTCCTCAAACAACTCAAACGCCCCATGAATAAACAACCCCGCATACTCCTTCCTCAGCCCCAACGCCCGCTTATAAAACTCCAACACACTCTCCGGATCACCCAGTTGCTTCGCAACATTAATCTCCCTGTACAAATCATGCACGCGCATCCACGGCGCCGCAGTCCCAAAGCCCGCATACTCAGAATCATCCCATTGCATGGGCAACCGCGAATGGTCGCGGGCGAGCGTCTGCAGTCCGCGCATGATCCGCTCGCGCCGCGTGGGATCCACGCCTTCGGCAGATTGCCTCTCCGCCTCACGGTAGTAGTTCAGGCCCTCGATGTCCTTGTACTCGTCGATGGGCCAGGACTTGGGCGCGTTGATCATGCCGATCTCCTGGCCCTGGTAGATGAACAATGTCCCCGTCAGCGTCGTCTGCAGGACGGCAAGCATCTTTGCGGACGCCACGCGGTAGGCGGGCTCGTCGTTGCCATAGCGCGATACGGCGCGGCCGTTGTCGTGGTTCTCGCAGAAGACGGTCGTCCAGCCGTCTGTGCCCTCGATGAACTGTTGCCATTTGCGCACGATTTGCTTCAGGCGGGTTAGCGGCCAGGGCGTGTAGTCGTATTTGTCCTCGAGGCCGGGGCCCATGCCTAGGTGGATCATGTCGAATTGGAAGACCATGTCGAGCTGCTTTGCGGCCGCGCTGACGTAGCGGAGCACGTGGGCGGGATCTGGTGTGTTGGAGAGCTCGCCGACGGTCATGACGTCGTAGTTGCTGTAGACTTGGTCGTGCATTTCTGTGAGGAATTCGTGGATGCGGGGACCGTTGCAGAAGAGGTGGCGGGCGGGTTGGATGTAGCTTTTCAGATCGGTGATGGGGGCGTCCTGGAAGTCGATGTGTTTGCTGTATTTGTTGACTGTGTCGACGCGGAAGCCGTCCACGCCTTTATCGAGCCAGAAGCGCATGGCGCTTTTGTAGATGGCTTGTCTGGTCTCGGGGTTTTCCCAGTTTAGGTCGGGCTGTTCTTTGGCGTAGAGGTGGAGGTAGTATTCCTGGGTGGTTTCGTCCCAGGTCCCTGTGATAGGCGGTTAGCATCGTTCGTTCAGGCCGTGGGCATTCATGTTGATGGGACCTACAGGTGCCGCCAGCAAAATAACTCCTGTAATTCGTTGGGGGTAGCCGGTTGCCATTCTCGTCATATCTTGCGGGACGCCAGAAATACCAATCCCGCTTTGGATTATCCTTTGATGACCGGGATTCTTTGAACCATGCATGCTGGTCGGAAGTGTGATTTACCACAAGGTCGAGGATGAGCTTCATACCACGCTCGTGGCAAGCGTCAACAAGAGTTTCAACGTCCTCAACAGTCCCGTAGGGGGCATAGACAGCCTCATAGTCTGATACATCATATCCCATATCACACTGTGGGCTTTCAAACATGGGTGACAGCCAAACGACATCAACTCCAAGGTCTTTAAGATAGTCAATCTTGGAGATCAGCCCGGGGATATCACCCCAGCCGTCGCCATTGGAATCTTTAAAACTTGCGGGATATACCTGGGAAACATTAGCTCGGTATTCTTCAATGTTGCTGGCTCCGTACCTGGTAGACAGTGGCATTTTTCCACCAGGGGTTTGCGGATTTCTTCACAATTGCATGGGGAGACATGATTCGCCGATTCCTCTTTAGCTTCGGTCGTCGGGAATTTGTGCATGTACTATTGTAGTTCTTGGTATCTTATAGGAAGACAACGATAGCTAGAGAGAAACGCCATCGTGTTGGCACGGTGGGAGCTGCATTATATATGGGAGAGAATAGGCACGAAAACAGCACCAACGGACATGTTTGTCAGCAGCATATAGCCGTGGGATGCACGAGACACCGCGAACTGTGGGGTTTCCTGCGGATTGGACACGGAGGGGTGCAGTGTGTGGTTTGATATCAGAGTTGCAGTGGAGGTGGCTGGTGGTTTAACCAGACTCTCGGCGTCTGTGTCGCCTAAGGTCGAACTAATCCAGTTAAGCCGCTCCGAGTCAGCCCCGACAAGCCGCCATCTCACCCCGCAAAACTCCCTGCTTGGCCCCTATATCCCGCCTATATCACGCCGGCTGATGGCTTCAACTCCCCACATATACCATGAGTCTACGGGCGGTGATTGGTGTGTGTTTCGTTTAGTGCATGCTGATATTCCTCTGAGCTCCCCTGCACCACCCCAGGTTTTGAGCCAATTCCGCTGTTACTCCGACGCTACCTGAGCTGACCAGATGCAGAACACACGGGATAGCAGTGTAGATTTGGGGTGCACTCATCCCATTTAAAGACACGTCGCTCCCTGTTGGTTTGACGGTTTCTGCCATGTAGTGGATATGCATTGTGTTGCGGAGTCCCTGTCTCCTGTCCTCTGCCATCGACCCTCTTGAGCAACCTGCAGACTCCCTCTCGATTCCCATGTCGACAATGGACCCGGAAAAGCACCCGCAAGATGGCGACGGCAATACAAGATCAATGTCCGATGCGAACGCCGCTCCGCCCTCCCCTGCCATCATTACGGGTGGCAGTAAGGTGGACATCAACTTCGATGCAAAACGAGCTGCCGACCAAGAACGCTCAATGACTCTCATGCAAGCCATCAAACTATACCCAAAGGCAGTAGGTTGGTCCGTTCTTCTATCGACGACTCTTATCATGGAAGGTTACGATCTCGCCTTGCTCGGTTCTCTATGGGGATCTCCGGAATTCGGGAAGAAGTACGGGTCTCTGACACCGGAAGGGAAATGGCAGGTATCTGCATCGTGGCAGTCTGCGCTCTCGAATGGTGCCCGTGCTGGGGAGGTTATAGGCTTGCTTATTAACGGTGTGGTCTCTGAACGTTATGGATATCGGAAAACGATGGTCGGCTCCCTCATATCGATGATTGGATTCGTCTTTATCCTCTTCTTCGCCCCGAATGTCCAAACTTTGGTTATTGGCGAAGTGTTTTGTGGTATTCCTTGGGGTATATTCCAGACTCTCAGCACCGCATACGCTTCAGAAGTTTGTCCCGTTGTCCTGCGCCCGTACCTGACTACGTTTGTCAATATGTGCTGGGTTATCGGGCAGTTTTTCGCGGCCGGTGTCAACAGGGCTTCAGTCGAGAGACCAGACCAATGGGCATACAGGATACCTTTTGCGGTTCAGTGGGTATGGCCGGTACCCATACTCTTGGGCTGCCTGTTTGCCCCAGATTCTCCATGGTGGCATGTGCGTCAGGGCGATAGAGCTGGAGCACGAAAAGCCCTCCAACGACTTACATCCCGAAAGGATCCTACCTTCAATCCCGATGAAACTATTGCTATGATCGAACACACCAACGAACTTGAGAAATCCATCTCTGCTGGAACAAGCTACTGGGATTGTTTCCGAAGAACTGATCTGCGCCGCACAGAAATTGTCTGCGGGGTCTGGCTATCACAAACCCTTTGTGGAACAAATTTGATGGGATATTTTGCCTACTTCTGCATCCAAGCCGGTCTTCCAACCGTGCATTCCTTTGACATGTCTCTAGGACAGTATGCTCTTGGACTCATAGGAACGATTGGGTCTTGGTTTATCATGACCAAAGTTGGTCGACGAACGATATTCTTCTCAGGAATGTGCGGCCTTTTCGTCCTCCTTATAATCACGGGCAGTCTCTCATTTGCCCCCCCTACGGATAATGCCGCGAAATGGGCAATTGGTGCTATGCTCATCGTCTTCACCTTCTTGTACGACTTCACCATCGGGCCCGTTACCTACTCCCTCGTCTCTGAGATATCCTCAACACGCTTAAAAGCGAAGACCATCGTCATAGCAAGAGCGTTATACAACATTAGCAACATTGTCATCAACGTCCTGACAAACTACCAGCTTAGCTCGACCGCATGGGACTGGGGGGCCCGAACGGCATATTTTTGGGCGGGCACATGTCTTGTTTGCACAATTTGGGTTTATTTCCGCCTGCCGGAACCCAAGGGGCGAACATATGGCGAGCTTGATCTTTTATTTGAGCATAAAGTCTCGGCTCGGAGGTTCAAGGAGACGAAGGTGGACCCTTATGCCCAGGGTTTATCGAAGGAACCGTAAGCTGAATCCACGAGAAGTCTGGGACAGAGAAAGCATGCATCACAGACATTTAAAATTGAGTGTTGTTTTCTTGTGACTGTATTTAAGAGTTCACGGTAAAATTATAATCTGTATGTCTTATGGAGAATCCAATCTTGTACTTCAATGGTGGAGCATGGATAACGAGTCTGGATATCTCTCCCCTTGAACAAAAGTCTCGAGTTGAAAAATAATCCCTCTCTGAGTTCGCTTCCATGCTTCACCACTAGCAAGGAACAAGCCCTGCTAAAATCCAATGAACCCCCGACGGAGTAGTTAGAAACTAAATAAGCAGACTAAAGAAGTGCCAGCCTAGTTGACTGACTAACTACGAACTAGTTAAACCAACGCGGTCCACAATCCGGGGGAAATCATCGGAGGCCAGAGACATTTCCCCCCGCGTTCCATCCCCCTTCCACAGCCCCACAGCCTTATATTAGCTGCAAAAAACCGAATGGGACCAAACCTCCCTCCATACTATCATATATGGTACTCTCTTCCACCACCACAAACCCCCCTATTCCCCCTTTAATAGTATAGATCATGCGCACCCATACAAAACAAGCCTGCGACGCCTGCAGGCGCCGCAAAGTCCGATGCGACGGCACCCAGCCATGCATACACTGCAGAAAAGCCGCGCTTGCATGCACGTTTTTAATCCTACCGCAGCGCAAAGGGAGGCAGGGTGACAAGGCGAATGTTATTTCTGCATTGAGAGCTGCACAGGCGGAGGCTAGGTTGTTGAGTCCTACGGATAGCTTGTCAAGTGGCGGAGGAGGGGGAGGGGTGGGAGGAGGAGGAGCACAGTTTGATGCCCATACTTTCAGGTCACTGTCGAGGCCGTTGGAGTTCTCCAGGTCTCCTGGTTTGCTGCCGTTGGAACTTGTCGATGCGTGTATAGACACGTTCATCATGCATTTGGAGACGACGATCCCGATCCTACACCGGGAACAGCTGCAGCTGGATGTTTCACGAATGAACGAGTCGACCGAGGCATATTGCCTTGTCGCAACCATGTGCGCTTTTGTTATTATTCAAACAGGCGCTGTGAGGCCGCCGGTATCGAGTCTCGATGGAGATCCACTCGTGGCAGATTTGGCATATGGCCAGCGATTGTTAGATGAAGCCCTCGAAGCCCGGAAATATCTGGATATTCTATCGAGGCCGTCATGTCGGATTATTATCATTACCTTCTTCCTATACTGCTGCCATGTGGGACTGAATCATCAGAAACAAGGCTGGTTCTTCCTGCGCGAGGCGACGACGCTGTACATGTCTGGTCCGGTGGAGTTGGATAGTGACATGGATAGCGCTGCGAATGCGCTGGTTCCTAACAGGCTGTTTTGGCTACTTCTTATCTCTGAGCGGTATGTCTATCTACGACCAAACCCCTTTATGAACATATTGATTGAACGAGATATACAGCGCCCATGCAATCCGCAGGCGCCGTCCAATAACTCTCCAAATCACCCCCGAAAGCCCGGCCACCGATGGCCAGGCAAATGAAGGCCTCGCCGTCTCCGGATTTGGCTATCTAGCCAACCTATTCCGTCCATTCGACGAAACATTCCTCAGTCTCTGGAATCGGACGCACTCCGTTTGCTCGGCCGGCTCACTGGTGAATCTAGAAGCGCATATCCAAGAGGCCGTCCCACCATCGCTAGATATCTATGATGACCAGCTTGCGAACCTGCGGATTACGCAGCAATGGTTACGAACAATTATCTGGCAGTTATCTACGACACTGGGATTTCTATCGAGTAATTCGGTACATGAGTGCATGACGTTTCGATACCCGCTGCAAATTGCCCGGGACCTTGCTGTTGCAACGTGGAAGCTGCCGCAGTTGAGTATGGAGGTTCACGGGATGGGGTTGGTAAGATTTTCCCATTCGCCTCTTCTCTTCTTCCTGTATTATATCTTACAAGTCCATCAACGAGCTATCCAGATCGAAAAAGTCTTCGAAGTAGCCTGCACCCTCACAGACGTAATCTCCTGCATCCCATCCACGGAGACAAAATCCTCCGGCTTCGAACTCGGCCCGCAAGACTACCTAATCCACTTCTTCTCCCTCATCATCAAACTCCGCGGCGGCAAGAATCGCTTCTTACCCCTTTTAATGTCGAAAGTCAGTCAGACGTTGCCGGCAATGGTGACTCCGATCTCTAGGCATCTGGATATCCCTTTTGAGCAAGCTGCAATCGGTAGTGGTGAGTTGTTGGGAGCTTCGCCGACGACGATTGGGCTGTATGATAAACAGGTTTCAGATCTCAGGCTGAGTATGAGTGTTGAATCGAGTCGGGAGGGGACGGAGATGCCGGGTCCTGCTGTTCTTGGTGGGGGTGAGAGTGTGAAAGTGATTGGGTTTAAGTTGCCTGAGACGGGGCATGGGTTTTCGTTGTCTGGGTCTGCAATAATAAAGGATGGACAGCAGAGGCCTCATCAGTGAAAAAAAAAAAAAAGCTGAAGTGTGTAAGGATCCGATCAAAGTGATTGCGAACAGCTGGAAACGTCTCAAATCGCGGAGTTTTTTTACCTCCCACCCTTCCACACTCCAAATCCACCGGCATCGTCCCACCGTCCATATATTTCTACCCATTTCACATCGGAAAACATATTGCACGACAAGGACAATTGCGATATGCGAATGACATATGTCTCGTGACGAAAAACGGCTCAAATGTAAAAGCATGGGATGATAGAACAGGGGCCCGGCCATTCACCGTTCAGCTGACGGATATAACAATCCACGGTATTCTCGACGGACTTACCCAGTGGATCACACATGGAACGCTCCCGTGGCGGTGACCCAAGAGACGGCGGAACCTTATTTTTATACTTCTGGTTCAATGGGATGAATCGGCCTGGAATTGACCAATGTGTGTATATATGTCCTTGGAATTTATGTGGCCGTAACTGATTGTTTTCTTTATACAGATGCATGTTGAATGAATGAGCTGCCTCGCGCGTTTTGCGGAGGGGAATATGAATGGGCTACTGTCAAATACGCGCCATCACCGGGGGGGGGGGGGGTAAAGTCATGTATTTATAGATTAGTGATTGTTTGTAAAGATAGAAGGTTATAAGAAGACATCTATATCCCATCTTGGCAACACCAAAGTTTTCTTTCTTCGTGAAGCAAGAAGAGCAATTTGTAGTACCTGTTATCATGAATTAAATCCTGCAGGCCTCAAACGGCTAAAAAGCTATATAAGTACATTGGATATGGGAATAACAAGCAAGCACGCAGAGCAACTGTTTGAAACTGTCTGAATAGCATGGGAAGAGTCGTCACGTCATGTGGGGAGTAGGAGCTCATTAGGAAGAAATTAAATTATTAGGGAGGGTCATAAGAAGCTATTGGGGGGCTAATTTTATGTAAGTAGTGCGCCGGGGTTGGAACTTAGGGGTATATCTGCAGAAATTGGTGTAGGAACGGAGGCGGAAAACCAGAAAGGAGAGGGATAAGTGGGTTAGTTCGAAAGTGGTATCAAGACTGTGAAACGGACAAGAAATAGAAATTTGGGGGATGGGGCGGTAGAGGGGGCATATGGTCATTATATCGGTCAATCTGGAGGGGAGAAAATGGGGGGCGTCGTGTTAATTTGAATTGGGATTCCATTTATGGCATGAGGATTGTATGTAAGGCTGACGATGGCGACGGTTTAGACGGCGTGACGGCCACCCCAGAAACGGCGGCTACGTTAAGTTTTGTTTGATTAGTACGATGCGAACATATAGATGCAATGTGCAGAACTAATGGGAGTATTTCTCCCCCTAAAGGTGGTAGTACTTACCGATGTCCGGGTCCGTCACCAGCAACAGCGTGATCCCGTTTGCGGGAGACAAACCAAATGCCCTAAAAAGGAGGTACTCAACTTAATACTCGATATCAAGACAAAAGGACGTTTGAAGAATGCCAAAGGGAAGGAAAGGAACAACATACCACAATTGTAGAGGCCAGCCACAGAATGGCGGAGAGGAAACTAAAAGCCTCTGCCGCCTTCCAGCGGCTGCAGACAGTGTTCCGGGTTAATCCACCCCAGTTAAAGATTGCCCCACAGTGCATTTTGTTGAGCGCATTGACAAGAACGCCGAACGCTGCGAACCAGGCGAATGACAAAAGTAGGTCAACTGGAGGTTGAGTTTTGGTCAGCACAGCGGGCGCACAGCTACATTAATATGCCGTATATAAAGTTCTGTTGACAGGGGGTATGGCACGTACTTGGCCATGTGGTAAAGGAACTGGAAAATGGTATGAGCCAGATCAACCCCAACAACATCGATAAACCGGCTATCACAACCGTGTAGATCCATCGGCCTTCGGGCCATGCGTCAGCTTTGTCGAATGTACGTAGATAGTGGCCGATGATGCCGGCGACAACCTATGATTGATTGATTAGTTAGACTACCCCTGGGGCAAATTCAAAATGTGTAGAACTGTAGGTTGTAGCTATCTGGGGCATCACTCACAGCAGCGAACCCAATCTGTCCTATACGGAGAATGACAGAGACGAGGCGTGAGAGGATAGGCATTGTAGTTAAGCTGTTTAAATCCGGTCTCGTTGACGAGTGTGAGCTGATGAACCAAGCTGCTTGATGGCGGTTGCTGATTTCAAGGCCGAGGAACAGAAAGTCTTGCTTGCGCTATGGAGAGATAATGTTTTGACTAGCTGGTAGGCACTTAGTCGTGATTTTGAGGACGTTAGAATAGATCTGATAGGTACTATCTGTGGTAAACCTAAGTGAATGATGCCGCGGAACTGTAGACAGCGCTACGCGAAAACCGCCAAGTATATTGTAGAAAGATCATAAAAGTAAGTTAGAAGAAAGGGAAGAAAAGAATCCCAAGTGGGAATTCCACGCCTTTTGAAGGAATCCAGGCGAACATTAGCAATCCGCCGTCCTCCTTGCCTGTGTGACGAAGCCGGGCTGTCAACCATCTGAAGGGTAACAAATAAGATGCCAAAGCAGGAATTTACCCCACAATAACAGGCTAGCCAGGTGTGGCTTTTCGAAGCAACTTTTGAATAAAAAGAAAAGAAAAAAAGAGTCTGCTATGATCGATCATGACGAATGCCCTCGATGACGCAGTCGCCGTCGTGGCTTGTCATGTCATTCGACACATCCCTGGAGCACATCATAAACAAGGAAATGCAACGACTGCCAGCACACCACGGCAGAAGGTTGATTCTGTCAGATACAGGCGGGTAATACGCCGATATAACCTGTTATTTGCTGCAAATAATAGGAAAGGAATGTTTTTGAGTCCAGGTGCCATCGGCTCAGTATCTTCTGCGGAAATGCCAGCCCCGTCGGAAATCATCAAGCAAATCAGCGGTGGGGAACCGTGCAGGTCAATTCTGGGCAATTCCAGCGGCCAAACATCTTGTGAGATCCTCCGCTGTGGCGAAGTGTATGCTGGACTGAAAATTAAGGCTTCCAGTTCCCCAGCCGGCAGCTTCCAGGTCTTGCCGGATGCATGCTGTTGTCTGCAGTGGCCTGCAAAGTGGTGTGTGAACCCCTCAAGGCAGCTGGTATTTTGTTGGCAGAGGCTTATAGTTTGCCCAATATAGTTGGCAGATCCCAGGTACATCGTCGGACTAGAAAGTTGTAACTTGTCGGTGTGGTTGGATGTTTCGAGGTTGAAGTTCCGATGCCGTTCACATGACCGCGAGGTGGCTGACCAGGTGGATTAGGACAATGACGTATGTCTGGATCAACAATTTTATACACTAGCGATGCTTCATTATTGGAGAGATATTTCATGGGAGATTGGTAGTTATAATTTCGGGTATTAAGAACTAATACAGTAATGCTATCAGAACAGAGAAAACACGCGCAGTATTTTGAAACTTCAACATCTCGGGCGACACCGGTAGTTTCATTAATTAGTTAGTAGTATACAAAATGACCACATCATCTGAGCTCAACCTTGTTTCATTTTCAACGCCGGAAAATGGACGGGCTTCTCACGTTCCCTTTTTGTTATACTCCAAATTCCACTCGAACAGGTTGGAGAATATCGTCTTCCCTCCTTTCTCAATAACATCTCCATGACACGGGATTATCCGATCAAAATCCCAACTGTCAATAGTAGCCGATGACTGTCCAAAGCCCACCCGATCCTTTCCGGAAAACAAGTACCAGATAAATCGTTTCTGCCAGGTCGCAGGGTCCTTGGTTGACTGGACGCAGTTGAAAACCTTCGTCAGAATGCCCTTTGTTGCTGGCTCTCCGCTCCTGGAGAACTGCTCGGTAGCAGGGAGATTGAAAATCAAATCCGCCTCGATGAGTGTTTTGGTCGGCTTGTGCCGCAGGACAATCTCGTGACTGGGGTGCGAGTGAACATATTCAACGTCGAAATCGGCGTGGAACTCGTCTGAGATTGTGAGATCGTGTTTGTTCGCTGCTGTGAATATGTGGTCGAGTTTAACGCCCTTGGTTTCTGGGTTTGATTCCCGCTTCTCTCTTAGGCCTTCTGGCGCAAGAATCTGGGCATTCGGATATGCTTGTTTCCATGCGGACACAAAGATATGATGTTCGAGATCTGGCGCGACGATGTATTTGACGTCTCCACCTAGGTCATTGATTGCTTGCTGGGCATCGGGTGTGAGGGCGACGGGCGAGAAAGCAAGCAGAGAACCACTTTGTAGACGGACTATGGTTACGCTCATTAGTAACCACCCTACACTATTCTATAATCAGACTCATATTGAACTTGTTCTTACCAACAGTGCACCGGCCACCAATCCTTAGTACCCCAAAGCGATAGAAAGGGACACTTAGGGTGAGGATGTCGCTGTGGACCTTTCTGATAACCATCACATCCTCCGGCCGCGAAGGAACCAATCTCGATGTCATGGTGCTAAGAAAGAAGGCTGATTTCGAAGACAGTGGCTTGGAAATTGCTCGACGAGAGCTGGTGATAAAGCTGAATTTTTCAGGATGGTATATCGCCTGAGGAACAAGGAGGTGGTTACTGAGTAGTAGCGAAGTTGCTCTTGCTAGGGCAGATGTCTGGTGGAAGTAATGTTTATTAAAAAACCCAGAGGTGGAAGGGTTAAATATGGTAAATCTGAAATGTGCTGGAGTAATAATGAAAGTTGCAGGATAGTTGAAGGTAGAGATACAGCCAGTGGGTAAACAGGCGGCAGATGGCAGGACGAAGGCCATCCAAAGAATCAATCAAGCTTGCGGCTGGTAAATATTCTCCAAGATCGTGATTGATAATACACACGTACTGTGATTTGGAATGATTTGGAAGCTGGAACTTGAAGCTCTGTCGTTGGAAAGATCGATGATGACGTCACTTGGTTAGGAGGCTGGTTAGCGCTGATCATCACGTGAGGTAGCTCAGCCCTAACTCATCCATTGCAATTCCAAATTTTGTCTCTAGCTTGATATAAACAGGGGCTGTGGGCAGAGAGGGACCTACAAGCCTGTGCCGATTTTTTCATAGACTACTACAGCTATTAGGCACTGCTCCGTTGACCTCTCGGTCTTTGCTAACTTCAGGGACAAATAGTACCTGTCTCATGCCTTTCCGCGTTGAAGCAGTACTACTAGTAACTTTTCTGCTCCTGTTGCGGGTAGTGCCAGATTTTCAAATGGAACTACGTTTCGATGACTCTTCCGGATGCCACTGCTGCTCTAATTCCGAGCCATTATTCCGTATGGACACTAAGGGAATTAGAATTGAAATTTTGGTTTGTCCTTTCCGAAGTTGAATCGATTTTTTCATGAGCCCACGGTCTTCATCAGAACTAAATACAATAGAGATATTACAAATGCGGCAAACGGAGAATGCCTAGCAAACATCCAGACTGGCATCGCCTGAGATGTTCCAGGTGATGTTCTCACCACACGGAGATTCACGAACAGAGGTACCATCCACCGTCAAAGTTATCGAAATGTCGCGGTTATTTGCGAACTCGTCCCGGGCAGAGAGGCGGACCTCTCCTCCTCCATTAACGGTACCGCTATTGATCGCGACGTTGTAGCAGTTCTCAATCAGGACTGCGTTGTTACCGTTGTCCGCAAGGTCGACGCTCTCAATGCTAACACCGCCGGATTCTGAGACGCAGAAGACGCCGCGCCCGCCACCGCGCGAGACAACTTTATCGACGTAAACATTGGTATCATAACTACCATCGGGTTTCCGGCCATTGGTATTGGCCATGCGGAAAGTAGCGTATCCAGTCCCTGTCGCGACGTTCTCACCGTCCACCAAGCCGATCTGGGCGTTCACAGTATTCTGAATCAACAAGCCACACTCACCGACGTCTCGGGCAATGACTTGATTAATCGTGAGTCCATCAATATTCCAGGTCTCGACAGCGTGACTACCGGCACCGGTAACGTTGATAGTGTCCATGCTGACATTGGAGTTCGCAGCTTCGTCGCGATCGAAACGAATGGCTAGCCCGCCGCTGAGGTTCATGGTAATTTGGCCCAAGACCAAGCCGGAAGTACCATAGAATCGCAGGCCAAAATATGGGCTACCGGTCATGGTGAGATATGGGATTTGAACGTCGGTGGTGTCTAATGATTCAATGGCACCGTGTCCGGATCTAGAAGCAACATCGATGGTGCCGCATCCCTCGAAAATCTTGCCACTATCAATCGAGATGGTATTGGCGCCGATGGATCCTGAGCCGATGATGGCCACACGCTGGCCACTGCTAATTGCGTCAACCGCCGTCTGGATCGCAGTGTAGAAGTCGGATCCTGTGTATAGCTCCTCGGAGCCTTTGGAGGCCGTGTAAGTGCCCTCGCCGGTCACTGTTGCATCTGGCGTGCCGGAGCCGCATTGGGCATTGACGTGAACGATAGAGGAGGCCAGTGCCAGCACTGCTGCGATGAGAAATGATCGAGTCATGATTGTATTTTTGCTGCACTGTGACGATGGAGGATTTGATCAAGATTATCTTTGGGTTGCCTGTGTTTCAAGACCTATAAGCCGGGCAGTTGTATCTTTATATGTGTCGGAGAGGTGAAGATGGTTATGCTCTTACAGGCCGCCCGGACATGTTTTCATTTCCCTCAGACAGGCAATTCTTTTTTTTCGGCACATTTATTTCCCCCGTGGTCGGGGGAGTATGACCCGAGATATTCACGAGTTAGGTTGCTGCAAATATAGGGCAGGGCGGTTTACGCCAGGTTTATTCTCGCAATTCACATCATTCACATCATTACGGAAACGCTAGAAGCAATCCTCGCGTTTCAAGGCCGGGATGGTCTCCGCTCCACAATTTGGCATGCGGGGAAGGCAACGCACTAAACATGTTTTGAAAATCCCCTTCCCCTGTTTCAATCCCCTGCTTTGTCTATTTTATCGAACCGAAATAACGCGAGGTTATGGGAATACCTCTGGAGCAGTTGAACATATAGATCCGAATATCAAATTAACAGCATCGGGCTATCTACCCATTTTTCATTTATTTTTTCGGGCTCATTTCGACCGACCTTGGGGAATTTCTCGGTCTTGAGATTTGTTGTTTGACGGGCCGGCTTTGCGGTCCGGGGAGGTCATCTATCCCGAAAATTCTGACACGATTATTCCGGACCGAGCTGGGGATACTGAGAGCATGATTGGGTCGCCCACATGCCATCGCGAAACTGATTGCCAACTGTTGAGTGGAGCTCGGTTGAGCGGGACTGAGAAATAGCAGGTATCTGGTGTGCAGCTATTCAATGCCCCTGAGAAACGCTGGCCGTTCTTTGCAGATAACATGCCTACCATATAGGGCTTCATATATAATTCTGAGACGTTTGGTTTCTTGGCCCTTTATTGAGGGCATTCACTGTTCGCTTGAAGATTATGCTCCAACAATCCCCCAGGCCACTCAAAGACGGGAGAGACCCCTTGTGCCAGAAAATTTAACCCTAACTAACTTGGCAAGTTCCCAGTTCTTGGCCATGGGAGGGCGAGAAACCAAATTCCTGCCAAGTGGTAAGTGAGAGTAAGGATAGTTGATATTTATTCCTTGCATGCTACCCAAATCGAATCTCCAGAAAAAAAAACGCACCAATAATGATCAACGGACGGTTTATTGCAGAAACCTTCTCCTGAAGGAAAGTTAGGATTTATGTATAACAGCAAGCCCGGTTCGCGGTGATTGCTGTGGCTTTCAGCATTTGATATCACTAAATATGCCATATGCCGGTCTCTGGATTTTCCGATAGTTTGTGAGGACACCGGTGCTGCATGTGTATTAGGACCTTGCTTCTATATACTCACTCTCCGCGAGTGGAAATGCGGTGGGCTTATGTTTAAAGGGTCCTCGAAGGTCCTCTGCTATGTAGACGCCCCGAGCTGGTATTCCCGAAGATAACCGCTTGAAACTGTTGCTGCATAAGAAGAGGATATACGGAGTATATATAACCGAAATAGACATGTAAGGAAGGAACAATATATAATAACAATTGCTGGCTTCATGAAAGGGGAAGCGGGAGTGTTACATAGTAGGAGTGTCGTCATCCATCCATCCGTGCTCCAAATTCCCTCAGCCATAAGCATTCTCTCCACAGCCTGGAAGACATCCTTCAGGCGGACAATTAATTGATATTTCAGTCCACTGGCAGGAAATATTTCTGCACAAGGACCCGTCTATACCCCGTGCAAAATGGCGAATAAGCGGCCCTGCACTGGGCCGTGCCCCTTGTGCCTCTGTGTATTTGATGTAGTTTGCGACATCAATTCGTTCTCCATTTCCCATTTCCCCTTGGAAATTTTAATTTTCTTGTCCGCCTCAAATCCGCACCGTGTAATCGTAACCTTGTTACTATATAGCCCGAGGGATGACATGCTGCAACTGGAAACATGACGCGTCGATTCAGGGGCAAATCTGGGTGACTCGAATAATCGTCCTAGGATAAAGGGATGTACAGTTCCATGTTTGGGGGTTGGACAATCGAGTCAAATGTGAAGAGGGATTGGATCAAACATGCTGATAGCAGTGGCTGGGAGCGTTATGAGATTAGTATGTTGTTCTTGTACGCACCCCCATGGTAGAACCAGGATGAAGAAATTTCGACTCAAGACATTGATGGAAGATGGCTGGCAGGGCGAATCAGTCCGGCTATGACCATATCTTGAAGGAGCCTGGGCAGCCAACTAGAAGTGTGGGCGCCATCGTGCTCCAAGTTGCCTTTATTCCCCTCTAATTAGTAGTTTCTAGCCCTCATGGTTCGATCTATTTTGGCGACTCATTCCATTCTGCTGTAGGCTCAGCCACTTCTCCCGCTTTTGCCTCTCTGAACATAGTATTGTTCCAAAAGCGCCTTCGTAGCCGCTGCCGCCGTCGCGGCCGCAAAATCCTGCCAAGCCTTGTTCTTGTGGCTGTCCGCATAGTCGCAGACGCCTTTAACCACAATGCATGGTGTCTCATCCCATACCCCAGCACCTTCCATTTCGAATGCAATGACTCCGTGGCTTTCGGAAATCCTGTCTCTATCTTCGGCAGACTCCATCACCGTATCTCCTGATCCAATACTCCCAATAAATATCAAAGGTGATTGAGCGTCCCTGTTGCGTCCCCCTTTCTCTAGCTGTAGCTTCTCTTCAATTCTCTCTCGTCGGACTAAGTACGTCTCATCGCACCCTATTTCATCGCATGACATAGTTTTGTAGCTTCTCGGAGAATGACTATGGCGAGATATATGGTAATTGTGTCGGTAGCTTGGCTGGAACAGCTTGTCGTGCGATGCTCCTGGATATTGATATTTGGCCCCTCGGCGTCTTCGTGCGGCATTCATTTGGATCTGCTGGAGAAAATGGCAGTCCTTTGCTCGAGCCGGTCACGAGCAAGGTTTGTCTCGAATATAGCGAGTAGGTTACGTATGTCCTGGGGGGGGGGGGGGCAAA